>CABFWB010001370.1:81195-102737 GCA_902151455.1 Timema bartmani | reverse complement strand
AAACATCTTTTCATTTTTGGCATTTCGCCCACAACTCCACAAATATCAACTGTATCGAAAAAAAATTTTAGGTTACATGTTCTAATATGCAAAAATTCTAAAAAAAAAGTCCCCCCAAAAAATTCCCTAAAAAAAATCAAAAAAATTCCTAGAACCCGATTGCAGCGCCACCTACCGGGTCCAATTGTGAATCTAAACCATCCACGGACCCAATCAAACACACAAAAAATTTCATCAAAATCGGTCCAGCCGTTTAGGAGGAGTTCAGTGACATACACACGTACAGAAGAATTATATATATAAAGATAAGATCATATATATGTATTTTTTATGAATATAAATAATTTTAGGGTAGCTTACTAAGAACTGATTTTTTAAATTTGAAATTAAAACATTTATTGTCTAATTTTTGTTTAAAACATACATAGTAATATTGTTTATTATGATAATGAAGATAATGTGTTCGTTTTTCTAAGAAAAACTAGCACTTAATGGTAGTTGATTGAAAACCTACTTTTGAAAATGTTGTTCCAAGATATAATATACTCTATGGGAAAGTTTGTATGAATTTGTGTTAACATTTTAATTCTTTTTTTTTCACACAACTATCAATTGCTCTGCTTCAAATTTAAAAAAATTGTTAGAGATATCTATTGTGAAATGTCTAAACGGACACTATATATAACCACACGATTTCCAATCAATTTTCCTATCAGACATTCCTCTTACGGTTGAAAATATGCCATTGGTGAACTTTCGGCTTGGTAAGACCGAATGTTTTGTCTTTTATAATATTAATCTGGTTACACATACAAAAAAAAGTTTTTGATTAGATGTTTGTCTTTAAACATTCGAAGTATGGCCAGAAATTCTTACTTTCATCACAAAGTCGTAGAGTTTTGCTTTAACAAATTTGAAATGTTTGAAACGTAAAGTAAAATATGTTTTGTGACTAGACAATCAGGAAACAGTATTTTATTATAGGTGTGTGTGATTTTCTAGAGCTATAAGTAATTACTGTTTACTGAGGGCGGGTTTTTCCTTAGCGGTTTGCCACTATACCTCTACGTAAATGCAGGTTCACATCCTATAAAATTCTACCTTCCTCTACCTTAATCTATTAGCCGCTAGCTTAGTTAATATACAAACCGAACGGACGTGGCAAAAGGATAAAATTATAATGAGAACCTACCTTAAAGGAAAGTACTTTCTCTTATCAAGATTTTTTTATCACTGCGTCTTACTACCCGTTTGGTTTGTACGCTTAAATACTAATTACGCTAATAGGTTGGGAATTGGGGAGGTTGAATTTATACGAAGCGAACCCGCATTTGCATGGAGGGGGAGTGGAAAGCCATTTATGAAAAAAAAACTCACCCAAACGAGATTCGAACTTCGATCTCCCCATCCTCGGCAGTCTAGCTCAACACAATTAGCGCGTTAGCTAACTACGCCACTGAGGCTGGTATCAAGATAATTAATTATGACTGCACAGCAAGTAGCATAGCTGTATTGTGGCACACTCACTACGGTTTGAAATACTTCTATGGAAAGAATGATGGACCTAATTACAAGTTCAATGAGCTCACAAAGCGTCGTATAATTAACGTACAACACAAAAGAAACGGAGGCCCCTCTGTTGTTCTTTTAATCTCTTCACTAGGGATTTTCAGAAGGTTCGCAGGAGAGATGGAGCCGACCGGAGCCTGACTCAAATTATTGAAAACTCGAATTACAAACAAAATAGCTGGGAGAAAAAATATACTCGTTTCTAAATATAAAAAGTACTTTGTTTAATATATATTTACTCAGAAGATTCTCGATAATGTGACTTAAGCGGGACCGACAGGTGATCGAATAATTGAAATGTTGGATAAAATGTAAATAGGGGGAGGGTAGGGATGGAAAAAAAATCACAATTAAATGGAAATGCAGAATATATGAGAAATTAGAGTTAGAAACTACTCCATAATATAAATTAAGCAATAAATTATAAAACTATTATTTTTTACATTTAAACAGAACAGGGGATCTAAAATCAAATAAATTTAACTTTGAATATATATTGTAGTATGATAAAATATGCAAAACTCACTGTTTTAAATAAAAAAATTGGTGATTGAAATTTATTTCTCAGCTTTCATTCTAAACATATTTACGTACGTATTATTAAATAAAATTTAGCTATAAACTTTTTTTTACTTATGAACGATGTATATATATATATATATATATGTATATATATATTTGGCCACGTAACCACGAATATTATTAATCCTACATAAAAGTACGTGCACTGGGTGTACCCCTACCTCGAACTATACGGAAATTCGATGAATAGAAACTCTATAAGGGTTTAATTTTTTTCGACCATGGCGTCTTACTACTCGTCCAGGTTATTTGCAGCCTAAAAGTGTAGGTATGGGTAAGGTAGACTTTTATAAAAAAGTGTACCTGAATTTACGTGGAGGGAGGGTGGGGAATTATTTAGGAGACGAAACCTCAGTGCACCCTGTCGGGATTCAAATCCCAATTTCCCAAGCTACTAGTAATCTAGACCAGACAATACTTGCGACATAATTAGCCTGTCCACCAGTGCGTGTAATATTTTAATAATCATGGTTTTAAAAGTCAATATTAGACCAAGTGAAACGTGGCTTTGCTTTAACTTGAGTATTTGGCACTTCGTCTGTCTTTCCATCTGTTATTCGTCTTTTATGTTCTTAGGCAATAACTATCAAATGCGTGGATCAACTCCAGAAATATTTGGCCTTCGCACTCTTTTAACCTAGTTCAAACAAAGTATTTACATGGTTTTCGATCTAGTTATCCATTTCAGGATGGTGGCCAATAAAATATATATTATTTGTTTGTTCCACGATAACAGTAAAGTGCTTCACCAAATCTAATGAAATTTGGCAGGAATATACTTTTAACCCAGGAGGAACAACGTCTGCACAAAGTATTTCAATTTGGTTATGTGTTTAAATATGGTGGCTGCTAAAATGATTTTTATTATCTCACATCAAGAGAAAGAATTGTAATCATGAAAAAAATGTATTTCAATATTATTCTGAATCTATATGTTACATGTGAACCAGAAACCCCCCCAAAAAATGCATTTTACAATTCTGTCTGTCTCCATGTCTGTCTGTCTTACTGCTTGTCCTGGCCGCGGATCTGAAACGGTTGGATTGATTGTGTTCACTGTTCAATCTTTCTACCTATATTTTATAGAGGTATACCTTGAGACGTTATTTCAATTTTGACCCCAGCCCTCAAATTAAGGATAGTTTAAAAATGAGTGATTTTTTTTAAATTAAAATTTTGCGAAAGAGAATTTAATGATTTTGATTAAAATTAATCTCTGGGGATTGTGTGGTATGTATGACAAATAACACTGTATACTTGTTTTTTGGGGTGGATTGTTAACAGATGAATGATTTTCAAAAACTTGAAATAGATTATTACAAAAATTACTCTAACAATTTGGTTTCAAATGGATATCTTAAGAGTGTTTGACATGAAAAATAACATCGTATAATTGTTTCTGGAGTAAAATATCATTTATAGGATGACCTACTTTTAAAAAACTTGAAAATCATATCTGTATATTAGCCCTAACAGTTTGATTCTAAATGGCGTTTTGGGAGTGTTTGACATGAGAAATAGCACTTTATACTTGTTTTTTGGGGTTAAGTTCTTTCAAGGTTAGTTTGCTGATGACTTTTTCTAATATTTTTTAAAAATAGCTTCAACGGTTTGGTTAAAAATGGGTATCTGTTTAGTTTTTTACATAATAATTAATTACATATTATCTTAGCTTTTCTAATATAAAATATTCTAAAGTGGATAGACTTATTAAAGATTGATTTACTAAATTTTGAATATTTTTAAAATATCCATACTTATTTTGTTCAAATTTGGTACCAGTGGACTATTTTACAAGATATTTAATCTTGTATCTTTATTTTACTAAAATGAGTTAGTTTAATGGTAATTTACTTATGACAAATTATATAAAATATGACAATTTTTAAAATTGACTCTATTGAGTTCAAAATGGATAACAGGGAATGGTTTTCATGATAAATAAGAATACGTTTTTATTTTCCCAAATTACAAATAACCTTAGGGTTATTACAAAAAGCTTATTTTAGAAAATTTGAAATTGGTCAAAAATATTTGAATAATTTGGTTAAAAGTTTATAAATCAAGAGATTGTATTGTACCGTTTATTGTTACGTTTGTTTTATGCGTAAAATTGAATTAAGGGTTATTAACTGTACACCTTTTTTTGAACATTTTCTTCAAAGTTACAAAACACAATATGAGAAAGTTAGTGCGATTGTGTCTTACCATTTATTTGTTTAAGAGTTTATCTTAAGTTATTTGAATTTACAATTCTAGCAATCGTTAGAGTACCCAGGGCATTTTTTATGACGTATTTTGAGACTGATGTCTTAAATTGCGTATAGAACAACTATTATTTATAAATATATTGTATTTGTGAAAATAGTATTAATTTGTCTTCAATTTAACTTGATCACCAAGGAGAAACATAAACTTCTAATCCAAGATATAGGAGTAGTTTTAACTTGTAATTCAAAGAGAAATCTTAAAGCTGTATATAGTAACAATGATAACAGGAAGGGATCGAGATCTACTGCTAACAGAACTACTAATTATAGATCTATACATAAAAGTATCTCAACAGACACCAACCATCAACGTCTTCCAGTTTACTGTATGCAAGTGCGTAGAAAGCGTGGAAGTCTTGGGGGTCCTGATTTCTAAATAAGATAACAAACCAAATAAATAAGTTTATGTTTTATTTGTAAAAATTTTGAAGACCGTGCATATTTTTTTCTACCGAATTATACTACCTGTTTAGATTATATACATGTATCATAATTATTCTAGTGGGGTAGAGATGGGGGAAGGAAGTATTTTAGAGGTAATCTACCAACATTTGCGTGGAAGGAGAGTATAAAATCATTTAGGGAAAACTACCCTCAGTAGACTCGACCAGGATTCGAACCCCAATCTCCCCGTCATCTGAAGACCAGTCTAGCACAAGATTAACACCTTAGAGCATCTGGCCACTGCTGTAGGGTAGTGCGTTTTAAAGTTTTGTATAGAACTAACATCATGATACTTTCTGTTTTTTCTACCAAAACCCTTCCATCCCCACCCCACTCCCCATTGAACCAAGGATTGTTTGGTAGGAAAGAAGATGGAGGTGGGGTGATGGTTAAATGGGGGACTATAATGTTGACATGTGTTTGGAACGGTGACAGATAACATCTCGGAAAATAGCTGGCAAGACATTCTTTCCTCCTACCAGGGCCGACAAATCCGCCTGCACTCACGCACGCACGCACTTACGCACGCACGCTTGCAGTCACACGTGGGAGACAACGTGCGGAAAGGGGAAGGGAGACATTTCGGAACGCTGAAAGCTCTTCTCTCTCCCTCCCATACCACCACCCACTTTATTATTATACCTCTTTCTCTTTCTATTACCGTTCTATCTTCCCATTCTATTTTTTCCTTTTTTTTAATACATTTTTACTAATACTCTACCTTTTGTTCTCTCTTTCAGTATCCTTTTTTTACTTTATTGTTTAAAGTATTTTGAGCATTTTTGACCTGGAGGTTATGATGGATCTTTACGTTTTACATGCCTCCTAGCTAAATAAATGGGGTTTTACAAATATGGCTGTACTGAATTCTGCTCAAGCTATAAACTTAGATGGTCTATGCCTAGAGTTTAAATCGCGATTTTAACTATAGTTTTAAAATTAAACTCAATTTTTGAGAATTTAAAATTTGTATCTAACAATTGTTTTATTCAAAATTAAAGTTTTAAAAGTGTTGTGAATGATAAATAATAATGTATACTTGTTTTTCGGCGAGAAAAATATTTCAGTTAACTGATATCCGATTTTTTTTTTAATATGTTTATAGTTTGAAAAATTATTTACGATTATTATTTTTACTTGTACCACACGCTACTAATAATATATAAATGATAAAGCCAAAATGTTTAGGAATCGTATCTCCATTTGCGTAAAGAGAGAATGGGAAACAACCTTATTTTTAAAATCAAGAGACCCGGTTAGGATTTAAACCACAGGCTCTCCATCATCAACAAACCAGACAAACAAGACACACTTCTGTCCTCGATTACACCAATGCGGCTATACCTGTTACTTATTTTTCTATTGTATTATAAAACATTTTGTATTTATTTTACTTTTTCACTGTCAATATTTTTGTGCTTACGATTATTTATCTTTTATTTTAGCGCCACGTCTTACTACCAGTTCGGGTTGTACGCTTATGTTCTAATTATACTAATGGTTTTAGGGGTGACAAAGGTTTTTTATATATATATATAGGAAGTTTACCCGCATTTACGTGAAGGAAGAGTGGAAAACCATTTTGAAAAAACTACTCTCAGTACATCTAACCTCGATCTCCCCATCATAAGCAGTCTAGTATATCGCGAGAATGACGTCCTTGATCATGTGACCACCGAAGTGAGATTTTTTATAGTCTTTTAACAATTAACAGCTTGGGTGGCCTCATGGTCTGAGGCATCACTCTCACAATAAACTAGACTGAAAATTATGGAGTGGTTGGGGCTTGAATCTCAGTTTGGTGTACTACATGTTCCTACATGGGTTTCCACACTCCCTGCAAGCAAATGTGGGTACACTTCCTATCAATTCAACCCTCATCATCTCTAGCACATCAGAGTAATTCATACATATGTATATGATCTGAAACGTTAGTAAGATTCGGTGCTAAAATAATATTTCAACACGAGGACAATAATTAGTGACTTAATCAAATAAGTAGTGACCCACCTCGGTGGCGTAGTTGGCTAACGCACCAGTCGTGTTGAGCCAGACCACCAAGGATGGGGATATCGAGGTTCGAATCTCGGTCGGGTAAACTGGGGGTGGTTTTTCCTAAATGGTTTTCCACTCTCCCTCCACGCAAATGCGGGTTCACTTCCTCTAAGTTCAACCTTCCCAATTCCTAATCCATTAGTGTAATTAGTACTTAAGCGTCTAACCCGAACGGGTAGTAAGACGCTGTGCTAAATAAAAAATAATAATAATAAGTAGTGATGAGTAAGGTAGCTATGAAGAAATACAAACTATTAACCTTGAAACAAGATGAAAAAGTTGTGGAAAAAATCATAATGGAAATCTACTCTTGGTGCACATGGACGGAGATTCAAACCCTCACCTCCTTATCAAGAACGATGTGATATTATGTTGGAGATGTAGGAGACGCGAGTTAAGGGCAGATTTATTGCTGTTTTTATAGAAAAGCTTTTTACGCCAATACTCTACCACTCTATATATCCTGGTTCATCTTATATCCTGGGCCATCTTTCCCTTTATTTTATTCTTTCTCTGCCTTCTGTAGTCTTTTTTATTATTTATTTACAGTGTACGCATTATTCTTTGTCTCTTAATTTTTGTGCTTGTCAGAGCGAATAGGATTTATTTATTTTTATTCTAAATAATATTTATGTACTGTTGAATATTTTTACTCTGTTGAAGGGGAAAAAACGAGTGTCATAATAAACAACCAATTTGTCATCATTAATTTAGGCTCAACTCACCATATCCACGTGTTTTAAGGTGACGAGCTTATTTTTACTATTTAATGTTACAACTGACACTCCACGATTTGTACTATGCAACCGAAGTGAATAAAACGAGGGGGATGAGTTTTAAATGAACTTTATTATATTTTTTTTAGGTTGATTCACAAAAAGTTTATTAAGGCCTAGTCAAATACATAATATTTATGCATTATAGTAAAATTATATGAAATAAAAAGATGTACAATGATAACATTAAAATTCAATTTTAATTATAAAAAATGAAACTAAACTGTAAAACCAAATCAGTGATTAGATAAAACCAAAAATAAGAATTAAATTTTAAAATAAAAGCAAGGGATAAAACAAAACTGAAATGTATAGAAAAACTGTGAATAGATTAAAACATAATGGAAGTTAAAAATAATATACATCCGGTTCTAATCCTCGTCAGATGTATTGAGGGTTTTTTTTTCCCTAAAGGTTTTCCCACTTTTCCTCCACAAAAATTTGGGTCCATTTCCTCTTAAGATTCTTCCATCCTCATTCCTATTCCATTAGCGTAATCAATCTATAGGTTTAATTGAAACGGCTACTCTAGTGGAGAAAAAGAACAATATGTTAAAATAAAATTGTATATTAATTAACATTTTATAAAATAAAAAGATCAAAAGTAAAAATCTCTGTCTAAAAATTATAAATAAAAGTAATCTAGATTATTAAGAAAATTAATTAGTTCTGTATGAAAAATAATGTCATTAGAGCTGATTTGTTGAATAATTCTTGACATACATAAACTGACGTATTCTAATTTATATATTTATGAAAACAATTCAATCAACTCAAATTTTGTATAGATTATTTTAAACTAAATTATGTGTATAAAATAGCTTATTCCATATAAGCGTTTTTGAATAAAGTGACTGACTATGGGCTTCGTAGGCTGGGACTTGAGCTCGAATCCCTGTATATTGCATGGAAAATTGAGGGAAGTGGGGTAGAAGGACTTTTCCACAAACGTGGCCT
This sequence comes from Timema bartmani, assembly GCA_902151455.1. Taxonomy (NCBI): domain Eukaryota; kingdom Metazoa; phylum Arthropoda; class Insecta; order Phasmatodea; family Timematidae; genus Timema; species Timema bartmani. The sequence continues at coordinate 94,084 of CABFWB010001370.1, read as the reverse complement.
TCCATCCTATCTCCAGGCAAATACTGGTGAATTTCCTTTTAATCATCGTTGCCATTTATACCCCGTAGAAATTGGTTATCTAACACCCTAGCTCAGTTGGTAAAGACTCTGTCTGTCCACTAAGTTGAAGGTCTATTGCTTGATTACAGGAATGGGTGAAAAAAAAACCATTTAGAGATTCTCCTTTTTTAAATGATTATTTAATAATTGGTGGACTGGATATTGTTGTATCGACAAGCTAGTTTGTAAGTCGTTAACTGATAAGATTTGTTGTTTCAGAAAAGACACTATATAAATAAATCTAATATATTTTTTTTTAAGTTGTTAGCTCTTATGCTAAACATACTAAAAATAAGAAAATATGCCCTAACGTGGTCATATAGTATAAGGCATCAGACTCGTAATAAACTGGATTTCTAGTCCCGGGAAGCTTGGGGCTCTAATTCCAGCTTGGTTTATTAGGGGTGGTTTTTCCAATTATCTCTTTGGTTTTCCAATCATCTCATCACTCTTTATTTCGTTTTAGTAACATCTTTTCTCTCCCTCAAAAACAATGTCTTTAATAATCTGTGTATAAAACGTGCTAATTAAACAAATGAATAAAAATTATATTTGGATCAGCCAGAAGGGTCTCTGCCCCCAAAGCTAAGCTCAAGGACAATGTCAATCTCATTAACGTAATGGATTGCACCATAATTGGAAGAGAGTTGGGGTCTGCTAGTCATTTTCCTCTTCGAAAGTTTAAATGAAACAGAGTTAATGCCATGGAGGGAAATTCTAACAAAAAGTCGATAATTTTTAGACAAAAATTTCGAGAGCAGGCAGGGGGTGGGGTGGATAAAAGCAAAACTCAAACCAAAACAATTTAAATTAATCTTGAAATACTAATTTTCCAAATTAATTTTAAAACGATTATAAGATTATAATACTACACTATATTAAGTAAAAGGTATAACACAACCGTTAATAGGCCTTACTTTCTTATAAAATATATTATAATAAGGAAAAATAGATTAATATATGTTATTAATAAGCTACCATTAAATAGTTTGTCATTAGTAAACAACATACTATATTGATAATTTTAATAAGCTCTCTTGAAATATAAATTTTAAACAAAATTTCTATAAAAAAATTGAAAATCAATTAGAGGTAAAGTATCCTCATGTGTGAACTTTTCTTTTTTCGAAAAACGAGGATGCATTCTCATTATATAAAATAAAATACTCACCAGATATTCTTTTCGAACAGTATTTATTACTTTCTCGCTATCTTACAGGTAGAGAAAGTATTGTGATCGTCAAAAAAATTAAACTCGAGATTTTGATGAATTTTGACGTTTCATGAGCCACCGAATCCAAAAAATTGGTTTTTGAATTTTCGTCTGTCTCTATGTCCATCTATCCGTCTGTACCTCGGACTAGAGCCTAAACAATTCTACCGATCGGTCTAAAACTTGGTATCTAGATTTTCATAGGGCTGCACCAAGGGGTTTTAGGAATTGGATATCTAACCCTAAATTTAAGGGTAGTTTACTGAAAGGCAAAAAGAGAAAAAATCAATTTTCTCAAGATTGGCTCTAACAATTTTGATTAAATTTCATTTATAGGCATTAATAAATATTGTAAACAAAATGGCTACACTTAATTTTTTGGCAAAATGAATTTAAGGGCTCCCTCTTGATGCGTAAATTCTCATTTTTTATCACATCTCCGAAACTATTTGAGATATTAAATTACTTATCATTGCAAATGTGTAGGTCTATTTTAAATACAAATATTTTATTTCAAACATATTTTTATAAAACTAACAATTTTTTAGCTAAACGTATATATATATTTTAACTTTTCGATCACTCAAGCTGAAGTATTGCGACCGTCAAAAAAATCTAATCCGAGATGTTGATGGATGTTAGACGTTTCATGAACCCCCACTCTAAAAAGTAGTTTTTGAAATGCCGTCTGTCTGTGTGTCCGTTTAACCCTAAAATTAAGAGTAGTTTAATAAAGGGTGAAAAGAGAGAAAAAATTGATTTTCTCAAAATCGGCTATAATGATTTTGTTTAAACTCGTATCTAAGCGTTGATTAAGATTATAAACAAAATAGCTATTTTGATTTTCCTAAAAAAATTAATTTTATGGTACTTTTCAGAAGCGGAAATTTCCTTTATCTTTGAAACTATTTGATATACTAAATAACTTATTATTGCAAAATTGTAGTACTGTTAAAAATAAAAAACTTTTATTTGAAATATATCTTTATAAGATCAATAGTTTCTGATATAATGGCAAATATATTAATACAATTTTGTGAGCCTTAGTTGTACAGAGATATTACTTAAGTTTTAACGCAGTAATTAATTCTCCAATTCCATAGAGTAAGTAGATAAGTAAGTCTCTCAAAAAGTTTGTTCTTTTTCCTTTAACCTCTTAGGGGAAATGTTTGTACAGCAATGATCTATCTCTATCATTTTACACTCAATAGTCAATATTTACTTTTTTTATTGGTTTAAGTTTATAAATTAGGAATGTAATAAAAAATGCGATAACCATAAGATGTGCAATCCCTAATAATAAGTCAAAAATTTTAACTGGAAGTCGAAATTTTAACACGAAGTATTGACCCTTGTAGACCCAATATCAATTTTTTTTCTTTCATGACTTTAATTCTCTAAAAAGAAAATTATAAAATTAAAATCCGGGAGTCAAAAAATGTTTAGTAATGCAATTATTGCTTGGGATTGCTAATTTATATTGTTTCGTTTCACAAATATTAGGAGTTTTGAGTAAATATCTTCATTTTTAAACAATGTAATGAGAAAGTTCGTGCCGAGTTCCATAGCATTATTTTAGCACCGTGCCTTACTACCCGTTTAGATTATACGCTTATTTACTAATTACGCTTTTGATTTTATGGATCAGGGATGTTATATTTATATTAAGTGTAACCATAGTTGCGTGTAGCGAAAGGGAAAAGCCATTTTGGAAAAAAACTCAGTACATCCGACTGAGACTCAAACCTCGATCTCCCCGTCATTGGCAGTATACTCTACTGCAAGAGGCAACCGGGTAGGTATGTACATTGTTGATCTGAAGTTAATTTGCTAGTCTCTTTTTAATAAACACATAAAACTAATCATTTTTAATAAATGAATCTGTCCAGCTTCTGAATCTATCCAGCGAATTCGACTGGTGCACCCAGTTCTGACTCGTAAGGTCGGAATTAGGTCTGAATCCCGGATGGATTTATTTAAATATTACAACTTCCCATATTTTCTTTTAGTTAATATGTTGGCTCATTTCCTGGAATGCTACTCACTTCATCCCATTAATTATCGTACGTTGCGAACAGCGCAGTTGAACAATAGTTGTCAAATTATTTGTCTTTAAGATTTTTTAAATACTAAAAGTGTATTATATTAGTATATTATTATTAGTATAAATAAATGCATTATATATAAATGTATAATATATAAATGGATTACGTATGTGTATCTATCTACATAAATCTATTATATATTATTAATATACATGTAAAAATGATATGTATTTATATTCATATGTAAACAATTAATATATATTATATATATATAGACAAGAAAGCCTACATTTTTACTAACTTACTCTACATAAATGTATTCTGATCTCTTCCTCAACTTTTTTTAGACGTGAAATATCTCCCCATTTTCTCCCTCCCATTTAAATTTATCATCTTTTCTATCCCCCCCAATTCCCCGGACTAGATTCTTAAACGCCTCAAGATACGACGCTTCATCCCCTCTTCCCCATCTTCACCTTACCACCCCTCATCAATCTCTTCCTACACTACACCACAAGGCTCTGTACATCTCAAGAGTTCCTTCATCACACACCGTATCGCACAAATGGTGTCTTCACTTTCAAACAAATTCATTTATCCATTACAAAATTATTTTTAAAAAAAAGCCTTTTCAAAGATCATGTCAACGTATAAAAAACGTTGTTTGTTTTTCCTCCTTTGATTTTACGAGTTTTAATTAAATTATTATTAATCAAATATGTCTATAATGTTCTTAAAATCTTAATTAGCTATAAATCGAAATTTTTACCTTTTTTTAAAAAAAAATCGTTTAACTAGATGGAAAACCATGCACACATGAAACGAAACCAAGCTGAGATTTCTTGGAGTATCATTGCGTTTAATTACTATCGAAGTTAAATAGTTTTTAAGCCCGTTTCGTTTGCCGCATGGTCTAAGGCATCACTCGCGCAATAGACTAGACTGCCAGTGAAGAGAAGATCGGGGTTATAATATTGGTTTAATGTAATGCGGGTAGTTTTACCTGAATGATTTTACACTCTCCCTCCACGCAAATTCGTGTACACTTCATCTACATTCAACCTTCCCCATCCTTAAAATATTAGTTTGATTAGTATATATGCGTACAGCCCGAATAAGTGATACGATGTGATGCTAAAAAATTATATAGATATACAAGTTCGCGTCCATGCTAGTGGGCACACGGCCTAATGCAAAGCTCATTAATATTGTTTGCTGCTAATGGGGAGGTCGAGGTTCGATCCCCGATTGGGTGCATTGAGAGTGGCTTACCCTAAAATAAATATGGTTATATTTCCTCTAAAATCGTACCTTTCTCATCCCCATCCCATTATAGTAATTAACATAAATACTTTGCCTCCAAAAGTGTTCTGAACTGTGGGGGAAAATAAAGTTTTGTGTTGTAAGAGTAGATTATTTTAAGAATAAAGAGCTTTTTTTTACTGAGTACGGTTATTTTTTCTAATTATCTCCATGACTAGACCAGTGAAACACTATTTCAAGGACATCGAATTCTATATCTGTGTCAATATGTAATTCTTCATTTATTATATTATTATTATTATTATTATTATTATTATTATTATTATTATTATTATTATTCCTTGCGTTAATACCTGACTGGGCTATACCTATGTAATAACTAGAGAGGGGTGAGGGTGAGGAAGGTAGAATTTAAAATAAATGTACCTAAATCTGCGTAGAGGAATTGTAGTAAAACATTAAAAATAATAACTCTCATTACAATAGGCCAGGACTCAGACCCTAACCTCTCCATGACCTGTAATTCAGAATAAAAATATTTATAAATAATACTTGTGAATACCAAAGTGGTTAAATATTATTAATCAAATTATTTCAATTTTATGTCTACTGAATACAACATAGAATGATTTAAATATAAAAGTATGTGTGTGAAAGGCATAAATCTTACCTTGATTACAGTATTGTTGTATCCTATAAGCTACACCATCGTGTAGCTGGTCAAGGTACAGTATGGCTAATGTTTTTCAAAATAAATGGAGTGTAAGATAGTTCTATTCAAACTTGAAACCATAAGAATATTAAGAGTTATGATGATGATGATGATGATGATGATGATGATGATGATGATGATGATGATGATGATGATGATAATAGTAAAAATAATAATAAAAATAATTATTATTTATCATATTATTATTATTATTATTATAACGGCTTCAGCTTGCACTTTCTGACTACATCAAAATAAAGCAGCAGTTAACACAATAATTAACTTGACCTAGGTTTAAACACTTACTAATAGGCACCCCTTAGCTCTAGGGATTGTATCATTTGATGAGGTTCAATGCCTTAGTCTAGGCAATAGCGTATCTGTCTCACTGAGTTGAGAATCCCAGATTTGATTCCCAACATTGGTGAAATTAGTTATTCTCTCTACACACTGATTAATTAACACCCTGGAGACTGAATGTTAAAGTAATTTTATAGCTCTTATGTTAATATAATCAATTGACTTAGAAAATATTCGTTGACTCTCATTAGTAAAATAGCATTCCGTTTGAGTAGTTATGTAGACAAACCCAAACACAAATAGTACATTCTTTCAATTACTATCTGCACCTAGTATTGAACAAGGTTCTCAAAGACTTGAAGTAAATTCCTCTACAAATCATACGTGAGCTAATAACTGGGTGGATTAAAACTATTTCGTGCCAAGTTCTCGAGCATGTACCAATAAGAAAGTTTAAACTAATTAATATCCTCCTTGGATCCAAGTATCAAGCGCCCCTGCAAGGTACGCTGACTGCCATACTCTTGTGGCGTACTGGTAGTGCTCTATCAAGGAGTCTGGTAGATACACTGCAGGGTATTGTGGATTCATCTGGGATTGGATTTGGTACGTATGTTTGTACGTGTATATATGACGGTGTAATTGTGGATGTGATTAATGGTGTGTGCGCGTGCAAGTAATACGTTTTACTAGCCTTCATGCTATCCACACATATTTGCACTAATGGAATAGGGAGGAAGAAAGGTTGTATTTAAAAAGTAATGATAGGCAGCACCGCGTCTTACTACCCGTTCGGGTTATGCACTTAAGTATTAATTACGCTAATTGGTTAGGAATTGGGAAGGTTGAAGATAGAAAAAGTGAAACTGCAATTGTGTGGATGGAGAGTGAAAAACAATTTAGGGAAAACCACCCCCAGTACACCTGAGCGAGATTTGAACCTTGATTTTTCCGTCCTCGGCAGTCTAGCTCAACATTAAACTAGCGTGTTAGCTAACTACGTCACCGAGGTGGATTATTTAAAAAGGAAATATACTTAAACATGCATTGAGGAAGAGTAGATAACCATTTAAGAAAAACCACATTTACTATATCCGACCAGAAAATGAACTCTTAAACTCCCGTCACGATCAATCCAGTATATTGTGATAGTGACTGACGTTTTAGACCAGGTGTGTTAGACTCGTTTAATCATAAGGACCACATTGAAAACTAAAAATTATTTCCAGGGAAACATTTCAAAAATTCCTATATTGGCATTATTTTAATTTAATATAATTCTAGCTTTGTATCGTATTATTACAAAAAGAAAGGAGTAAGCGCCAATATACTTGTTTTTACAAAAAAAAATTGAAAACTTTTAGATATTGTGCCAAAGAGGTCACTTTTGTAATAATGTTTACAAATATGTGTCCAGTAAGCTGAGATCTCTAGCGTGTTTGGTTCAATTTCACATGAGAAAACAACAGTTAACATACGTTTATATTGGTAAGTAATGCACATATTTGGTGTGCCAATTCCACAATGTTTTAGGAATTTATTACCAGTAGAATAAAGAGGACAAATATGACCAAATTATTCCAAGCTCCCCTATATTAAATTCTCAAATGTTGTATTTCCTCAACATTTATAAATAGAAATAAAGGGTCACATATAATTTTGGTTCATAACAAGATTCGCAGTCCACACAAAATAATGTATAGGACCTCATATTTTACATGCCTGCTTTAGATCACTCTACTACTGATGCAAATTTTGTGTATATATATATATATATACTCCATTTTAATAGGCATATTTAAGGTGGAGAGGAAGAGGACGTAAGAAAAGGTAAGTGTTTTTGCCTTTTTTTATAGTAAAACTTTTTTTTACTAAAATAAATAAAAATTGTTCCAGTAGAAATTTAATATTGTGACCTCAACAGTTAATGAATATCTGTCATGAGTATTTTATCATTGAACGAGAAACTTTTTAAATTAAGAGAAAAAATTCTCATTAAATTCTAGGACAACCTTGACAAATATTCAATTACTGTTGAGGTCACCATGTGAAGAAAATTAAACTTATTTTTTTTGTAGAGAATTATTTTATTTATTTTGACAAATAAAATTATGTTGATGTAAAAACTGCAAAAACGCTGGGCGTTTTCTCGGGGGCTACATCCACCCTGCCTTTACGGTTATTTTCTAAACACAACGTTATAGTAAAATATGAGCTACATATTAACTTAACCCAGGGGCTGACGATTGATAATAGTAAATAAACAAAAGGTATTTCAACATACATAGATAAAACCCGCACCAGTGGACATACGGAAAAAGATTATTATAATAATGCATGGTTTGTCTTTGAGGGAATGTCAAATATTAAACCCAGAGATTCTCAAAGTGGGATCCTCGAGGCTTGTCCAGGGTGTCCGCGAGATCATCCAGGGAATCCCTGAAATACCATTTTATATTTTGTAGATTTTGTCAAATGTAAATCGCTGGTTTGTACTAAATAAAATGGAGATTCCTTCCCATATTAATAACCCGGTGAGAAAGTGAGGCTGAAAAGTTGGGAGTTGGCCATATCTTAGAGAGGAGAACTTGGCAATTCCCTTTTATCTTTAATATTAGTTTTCTCGTCAACCATCACTAAGAACTTTAAGAAAAATCATTGAAACATTTGATGCCTTTAACAACAACTTATTTGTGCAAGCGAGCCTTCCCTCTCTTTGTGGTATGAAAAATTTTTGAAATGAAATCGTCTTAGTGTAGAATGACTAATTTATCCTTATAATACACTATACACTTATGATCATATTTTTTTCTATAATCTGTCCTACACTAAGGGGTCTGTGAATCAGCTGTCCCCTAGTTAGAGGGTCCACGTGACAAAGATATTTGAGAATTGATCTAGCCCATTTATTTTGGTGTATATAACTGAATGGTTCTCCAACCTCCCTTCCCACAAATCCGTGTACACTTCTTCTAAATTACGACTTCCCTATCCCTACACCAAATCTAAATACGAAATTAAATACCAAAAACCCGGACGGTAGTAAAACGTCGTGCAAGAGAAAATAAAAACTGCCGCAAACGGATATTTGATGTTACTTTTCTACTCTTTGCCACGCCTGGGTTCTAATAGTTTTGAACTTCCTGAGAAGAATGAACTTAAAATATGTTTTTTCAAAATCCGTCAACGACTTTCTTTCTTACTTTTCTTTGTTTGCTTGTTTGTGTGGATCTAAAAATTACTTGGTTCGCTTTGCCCCTCTATGTGCCGTGTTTTAAGGTCTAGAACTGTCACTTTTGACAGGTAGTGTCAGTTCATACAACCGTAGTCAGAGTAATTTGATGATTGAACTTACTTTATCTGTCTCTCAACTCAACGTTTCCGCTGCTAGAATTGAAACAGGATACATTCAAAGTCAGTTGTCTCGAGATTTAATTTATGATTCACACAAAAAAATCTATTTTAGGGTTGGGAGGGGAGGAAGTACAATAATTGATTGTAACATATATAATTATTTTGATTGATGCAAAAACAGTTTTTCGTCAACCAATCATTAAATCAATTTTTTTAAATAAGATAAAACTGTCGTCTGCGTTCATTTGTCACATCTTTCATAGGTTGCCAAACTGTTTAAGGCGTCTGTTTTTAAATGGACTGTATCGGCAGGAGGTCGAGGTTCGAGTGTCAACCGGGGCCACCGGGGTGGCATACTGAGTGTAATTTATCACTGTATTTTCCTCTTCCCTTTTACATGAAAATGCAGGTGTATTTCCTATTACCTATTTTCTCGATCCCTACCCTTAGATTAATTAAGTCGTTGAATAACCTTGCTTTTGAAGGTACCAATTAAAAAACATAAATCAGGAAGTTTTAGATTGTATTTATTACATACATCAGCAAGGTTATTAAGTTTGAGTGGAAGGTAATGAGAAATAAGGTAAACATGTTTTCAGTTTTATTTCAAAAGATTATTGACCGAAATAAATAAAATATCGCTGCAGTAGATACGTTTATTTTAAACTGCTAAACACAGCAATCTCGACAGTAATTTTATATTTGTCTTAAGGATCGTGAAATTTGAACAAGATTTTTTTCTTCATTTAAAATATATGATAATGGCGGATGTTCAAAACATTTTGGTATAACTATGAGTAGCAAATAAAACTAATTACATCTAATGAAGCAATATTCTATTTCGTTGGGCCAAGAATATTTTTTGTTACAAAAACTCTAAAAATAATTAATTCATTTAATAGATAGGGGTGAGGAGGATATTTTAAAAGGAAGAACGCTCACAATAACGGGGGTAAACAAAGGGAAATATAATAATACAAAATCATCCCAAATTCATCTGGTTAAAATTCAAACCTCACTATAAATTTAGTTTATTGTGGGTCCTCCTCTCTAGATTCTAGACTATCAACTCCGGTAATAGAAGGTAATAGAGAAAGTATTAGAACGAGAGCTGGGTAGCTAGATAATAAGAAGGTCAGGAAAAGAAACATTTTAGGGCAAGGATAATTAACCTTTTTTCCCTGTGCGTGTAACACAAGCGTGGTCACTATCTAAACACTGAGCTATTCAGGAGTCGTTCCGTATTCAGGGTCATTCTTCATTCATATTTCAAAGCAAAGTCTGTCGTGGACGTGGGAAAATCGTCAGCTATATGTGGGTGATCAATTAAGATCACAAGCTATTTGATAACGCAGCCATATTTGACTCGATGGGACTTTATGCTGCCACAAATTGGGGGATTTTTCCATCAAAAGGTTGGCAGTTTGACTTATCTTGGCGGTGATAACCACGAACTTTTCAAGTGGTAGTGCTCCGAGAACACAGTGGTGGTGGTGCTTCGATATTGACTATGAGAGCGAGAAAGAGAAATCTTTCTTATTTGTATGAATAATTATCATGAAATAAATGCATTTAAGGAATTTACATTATGTATTTAATAGGGTATAGAACCTATCTTACTATATATTTCTTTTTATTTGAACTCTACAGGTTTATGGTAAGATAACATCTCCCGACAAGTTGAGTTGAGTAAGAGGGACACGTTACCATCTGATTAGGGGATTTTTCCATCACAAGGGTTACGGGGGAGCCCAAACACTTACGTCAGGGAAATAAATGAAGGGTAAACTCAAATCCCCTGACTGGCCTGATATTAACTGGCATAAATATAGGGAGCTGTATGCAAATTAGTATCCTGGTGGTGAACTGTATGCAAAAACCATGTTTAAAGGGACGGGGGAATGAAAGGGTGTCCTTTGTTGTGTCAAGGTAGTGCATATCCTTACTTATTACAAATGTGTTTCATTGTTGCCAGATCTCTCTGTGGGTCTCATCAGTGTACTGACCGACATCGTGTGGAGGACAACTATAGCGTGGAACGCTGGCAACGTCGCGTGCAAGCTAATACGCTTCTTACAGGTCAGTTATAAGATAGTTTTTTTACTATAATTAATACTTTTAACGCCGGTGCTAGATGCGCTGATGTTTTTCCTACCCTTAAAGAATTTCCACTCTACTTACCAACACGTTCGTGTGTACTTCGTTTGAATCCTACTGTCCTTATCCTTAATTAAAATGCATATTGCCTGGATGGATGCAAGATAATCGTAGAAATAAACCTCCAGAGCCACCTACATAGGTGTGCGCTCGTTTGGAGGGGGGAGGGGGAAAGGAATAAAATCAAATTTCGTCCTGGTGCAGTGGATATAGTTTTATTAAAGGTATATAGCACTGCAACTTATTCATTCTATTTCCATGCTAATGCAGGTGAACTTCCCATAGCTAACCCTTATCATCATACTCATTATTATTATTTTAGCACCGCGTCATACTAACCGTTCGGGTTATACGCCTATGTACTAATTACACTTATGTGTTATGGATAAGGAAAGTTTAATTGAGATGAAGTGAACCCACATGCCCTAGGAAGAGTGGAAAACCGTTTAGGGAAACCACCCTCAATGCATCCGACAGAGATCGAACCTCGTTCTCCCCATCTTTGACAGTCTATTCCAACACAAGAGTAGTGCGTTAGACCATGCGGCCACCGGAGCGTGTCTTATTATATTAATCCATTAATATTCCTTATGTATAACGTAATAGGTAAAAATAACCCCCAGAACCTGAATTCACTAAAGGCTAAAAATCTACTTCAGCACAAATATTTAAATGGTGCAACTTTGTGCCTAAGATGCTTCACAAGATGCGCTTTTTTACTGGCTCTATTTCTCTAGTCACTGGAGAAAACTGGTGGAAATAAATATGGCTATGTTACTATAACGTCATCATGCTTGTGTTTTTTTTACCAATTGGTGTGAATAATTTATTTCCAAAGTAAATGCAAATTTATTTAAAATCTCTAGTGAAAACGTCTGAAAATGCAAATAGTACGAAACATTTTTCTTATAATTCAGCAATTAAATTAAAGCTAGCGTATCTCTGTATGCTTTTTAAACAAAAAATTATTCATTTCACAGTATTTATCTATAATATTAGTCAAAGGATTTTGTTACTTACTTATTCTATGGCATTAGGAACTCGAACGTTCATTGACACACTTAAAAAAAATAGGCCTCCCATCTCTATCTTGAGCCAGTTCTATCCAGTCCACCTCATTACACCCCATCTCTTTAAGGTCCATTCTAACGTTATCCTCCCATCTGCGTCTAGGTCTTCCCATTGGGTTTGCCGGTCAATATACCCTGAACACTGTTCTAGATTGTTCCATTTGCGCTGCACATCCAACCCATCGTAATATAAGATACTTATTAACTCTAACAATGTCTTGTGATGAGTACAGGGTATGTAACTCATCATTGTATAACCTCCTCCACTCTCCAGTAGCCTCATCACATGTTGGACCAAATATCTTCCTAAGTGCCTTGTTTTCGAACATCCTGAATTTGTGTTCATCATGTAAGGTAAGATAGCACGCCCATAAATAAAGGCTTTCGTTGCACTAATAAATAAATGGTACGGCGCACCGCACAGACTTTCTCTCTCTTTCTATAAACTCGTAAGATTTCTGAACGGAATAATGTACATTGTATCATCACCACTCCACATAAGAACATGCATAAAATAATATACAATGATATAGAATCAATGAGAAAAGAGGCGCATCTTTGTCCACCTAAGAACATTTCAAACAGTTTAATGTCTTCCACAAGGGTCAACACTTCGTATTAAAATTTCGATTTCTGGTTAAAGTTTTAACATTTTATAAGGTGTTGCAGATCTTCAAGTCATCGCATTGATATTTAATTATTCATTTATACATTT
>CABFWB010001370.1:0-79970 GCA_902151455.1 Timema bartmani | reverse complement strand
ACAGACAGACAGACAGACGGAAATTCAAAAACCACTTTTTCGGATTCAGGGAGTCATGAAACGTCAAAATTCATCAAAATCTCGAGTTCAATTTTTTTGACGATCACCATACTTTCTCTACCTGTAAGATAGAGAGAAAGTAAAAATGTATATAAATTTTAAAATAGGGCTTTAAAATCTAATTACAAATCATAGTATATAAAGTTTAGGCGCATCTTTCAAAGTTTCACCTGCGAATCTATTTGTTCCCTTTAGTGAATCCGTGCTGCTATTATATTAATTACATTTGAATTACTTATAATTGTATTTCCAATCTAATAAACACATACATTTTAATTGTAATAAATTGTCAAATTTATTAAAAGGTTTATTGAAAAAATGCATCAAACAGATGTGTTATGTTTGCTGACAAGGGAATGCTTTACTTCAATATGTAAAACACTGTGTAATGGTGTGGTAATTATTTCATTTATATTTTTATAACTTGTTTTGGTGGGGAGAAGGAAGGGTGAATTAAAGTCTGTCGTTTTACAGAGTTTTATCAAAAATATTTCTAGGTCAAAATAAGTAAAATATTTCTTCCGTAGTAACGCTTAGTTTAATTCTCCACATAGTAATTTCAACAGTCCTTGAATATTTGACATGGATGTCCCTGAATTTTTACATGATTGATTTAATTAACTCAAATATGTTTTACATACCTTGACTTACGTTTCCTACTGCCACACATTCAGGCTAAATATTTAGAAATAAAATAATATAGAATAGTAAAGTATTTATATTTGTATTCTTTAAAGTCTTAGCTCTTTAATTGAGGTTATATTTGGCATCTCTCTTCCACCTATTAAATTATTCCATCGATAAGGTTGTGTTATGTCTCCTCTTTGATTTTGTTTCAGGTTGTAGTTACGTATTCCTCCACGTACGTTCTTGTGGCGCTGAGTATAGACCGTTATGACGCCATCACACACCCCATGAACTTCTCCGGAAGCTGTAAGTGTGCACGATATTTCACCCTTACGATCCCACGACACCCCTTATCATCCAACATTTTCTCTCTCTAGACACACACACCTTTACAAAGTGACTGTGTTTAGAGTTCTAGTAGCTTTTAGAATGGAATTTCGATATTCTTGTGTGTAGAGGTCGCAACAGGTGTTAGGTAAACAGGTGACTATTCTACATATCAATAGCAATGTATCTTTATTCATCTAAAATAAATTAATTTAATGTTATTTTACTAAAAACTAATTATATAAAACTTGAATGTTTTTGAAATAGGCCTTCAAGATTGAATTCAGGAATCTGTGAATAGTGTTTCAAGAAAAAAATAGGCTTTTATTTTTACGAGTGACAAATAATTTTAGGATATAATGTAATATAATAATATAATGTTAGAATATTAGTATTGCACTCCACCCTTGCAATAGTATAACAAAAATTAATGAACATACAGGACAATCATTCAAAAAGGGAAAGATAGCCGAAAAATTATATGAACAGAGGAAATTATCACAAACAATTGACGAGTCTACAAGCTTAAATTCACTTTCTAGAATCATTATTTATATAAAAACTACATTAAATATAAATATGGAGAATATTTTTCTCGATTAGATAAAAATTAAATATTGGAGAACAAAAACCATTCAAAAAGTTCCTGTTATTTGGTATCCAGTCATATGGGCTTACTGAAGAATATTTGAAAATATATATCTAATTTGTTTTACACTTAATGGTGCTAGTGAAATCTTAGGTGGGTGCTCAGGAGTGGCAACAATATTTGTGAGTAGGTTTCTAACATTTTAATTTGACGCAGTTTAAATCATGGATTGTAACTAGCAATCGTTAGTACAATTGATGATATTAAAGCAACAAATCATTTCAAAGTATTTATGATCACATTATATGCCTTCTTTATTCAGTCTCCTAAGAACAAAAACACATTATTGCTAACTCTCGCATCAAGACTTGGAATTCACTAAATAAAATTGGTCGAATACTAGATGTCAAGTGGATATCTCACAGTTTTTGAAAAGTTGAGTCAGTTTGGAACTTCTACTAGGCATTAATAGTTTACTTTAAGGATGAAATAAATGACCCAACACAAAATTCCAATGAAAAACTCAAATGTTTGGGAATGTTTAGCTAAATATGTTAAAAAAATGTTTCTGTCTGATATGACGCGCTTGAAAAACTTACGAATCTCTCATTGCAAGGGAGATAATATATTCTGACTAAGGCTGATTAGCTGATACATCGTGCAGTAATAATGATTGAATCAATTAATTCAAGACCCGGTTGGAGAGCAAAATAAAGTATAAAGCAGCAAAGAAGCCGTATGTACATTTTAATAGCTATATTTCACAATCATTTCAAGCCATGGAATGGAAGAAAGACAGTGATGTTTGTCATGGATAATATTCCAGACATTTTAAGGATTTTTAAATATTGAACTCGAACATGTGGCCGAGTAATATGGAAGTGACGTGGAGGACTACATAAAAAAAAATTACATCCGCTTCATAACACAACTAAAAATACATGTTTTGAAGGAATTTCTAGATTGCGCGGACTATATTCCATAAAGAGTCTCTTAAACCTCTGGCAGATTGCTAAAATTATCTTCCTGTAGTTCTCTTGAGAGTGGACGTTGTTTTAGTGTAATTATCTTAATAATTAATCAACTATGCTTTTCTATTCTCATAACCCATGTCACATCATTAATATTAATAAAATTAAGTAGTCTACTTTTAAAACAATGAGACTCACTACCATACGTTTAAACCTAGTTGCTGTATCGTCCGTCGGTTGGCTGTGGAAACAAAGTCGCGTCATGTCATGTTCCTGAGCCTAAGGGTACGTGCATGCCGGGGAGCGCGCACATCGCTCATCACTTCTATCTTCACACATCACTCATCACTCCTATCTTCGCACATCACTCATCACTCATGGAACAGTCTGTGCAAACCAAGCAGATTGCTCCTCACATTTTGTACGCGGCTAAAGAAAACCAGTCTGCACGGAGCATTCATACTGCATTGTTTTTTAAAATTATTTTTATTTTTTTATTTAAAAAATTATAATTCAAACATTTTAATTTCAATTTTAAAATATTTAATAAAACGGAAAAAAAATATATTTTACAGCAGTAGTGATGAAAGTTAAGACATGTCAGCATCAGCCAAATGTCTATTCTTCTTGTCTCAGATTTCGGAGTACTTAAACTAATAAATAATAGTATTTCTATCTTTTATGTCACTCATCTCCTTCCTAAAATATACTCAGTATGTAGAACAACCCTTCACAAAAAAAAAAGTTTGTTTCTTGAGTTTGGTCGGAGTGAAGTGCGGAGAGTGAGGGGTTCGGCATGCACGCTCCCGTTTCTTTACATGGGTTTGTTTCTACAACTCGTTGCATATGTGGATATAGGAGTGATGAGCCATGTATGCACTCCGCGGCATGCACGCATCCTATAGAAATGAGCTTTGGTCATTACTTTAACAGTTATATATCTCGGTCAAAGCATAAATAACATTAAATTACTAACTTGTATTTTAAATTTTAAAACCACTAAAATATATTCTTAAAATTTAAATGTTAAATTGATAATCTAGTTCTCCAATTGGCATGCTTAAATTTAAAGTTTCTTTGAACTAGGAGAATGACCGCACTGGTTCCTTTTTTTTTCCAGGACTAAACCACTGCCCTAAACTAAGATTACTTGCAAATAGTTTTTGTTGTCTGCATTTGCCTTCAATATGTTATGTTCCATTAGTAATCCTGCAATTATTTTTGTTTATTTATCTATCTTGTTTTATATGTGCCTACAGGGAGACGTGCACGAGCGCTAGTAGCGGTGGCGTGGCTAATAAGTGCTGTGTTCTCTGTTCCCATCGTCATACTCTATCACGAGAGAAGGATAGAAGGTCAGTTTGTTTTTGTTTCACTATACTATAAAGCCACATGGATGATTCATTCACTCACTCACTGACATTAATGTTTAACCGCTTCCAAATGAGCTAGAAACTTGAAATTTGACAAACTCTAGCCTGTAACCGACGGTAAAATTCCAAAATGTTAAAAATTTTAATATTTAATCTCCGAAAAAAAATTCAAAATAGCGGAGCAACTTTAAAGTCGGTGCGGATCATTCTATGGAGGCCTCTTCTGGCAAAACGGTAAGACCTATCAAAAAACGGATTGCACCAGAGCTAGATTTTTTATTTTAGGTAAATTTTGTACACTTTCCACACATTTTTTAATTTTATGACACACTTATGGGACAGCTAGAATCATAAAATTGTAAAAATAAATCAACGTTCAAAACAACGCTGGAATTACATTAGTTTACACTCACTGCGGGTTTGGGGGCGGAGCCCACAACGAGCAAAGCGAGTTATTAATTAGAAACCACACTTGTGGTCACGTGATTGATGGCATCATATTTGCACTAGACTTAATTCCTGAGACGAGGGAGGTTCGGATCTTCAGTCAGTTGAAATAGGGTTTGTTTTCCCCCCCTAAGTGATCTATCAATGGGGTCTTATCCCTCTACTTTCCACTTTAATGTGGATGCATTTCTTCTTAACAACCTTTCTTTTCTCTAGCCCATTGATCAAAATTTTAATATACACGCTGTTAAGAATATTAATTAAATATACTTCTAAAAAACAAATATGGTTCAATCAGTATATGACTTAGAAACGAGCTTAGCCCATAGCAAATTATTAAATGACTAGTGGTTCGTTGCAGTGATGGCTGCAGATTACTGCACTAAAATGTATTTTAAACTTTTTATTGGAAAAGAATCTATATAATAAGCCCTCACTCCCTTTTAAGTTAAAAGTTTACTTGTCAAAGGCTATTAACTTTAATTAAATATTTAGTTTTCGGTGTGTAATTTGAATAAAAACTTATATTTTCGCTCTTCACACCCCGATGAGAACTTTAAAATGACCCCTCTCCCAATTCATTATCTATTAGTTGCACCAAACCACTCAGGTAACAATTGAGCTGAAATTATTTTAAGCAAAGACAAATATTTTATTCGCCGAAATACAGCTATATACAAATCATGGTTTCCATGGTGATGTAAACAAAGAATGATTGTACAGATGAACCACTCCCCACACAGAAGAAAAAGATGAGAAACTCTTTAGGAAAATTGGGTTTTAGTTTTAGGCCACTATTTTTACCGGCATCCTGATCCCCTAATCTTTAAAATGAGTGTTTGTTTGTCAAAATATATTCAGCTATTTCCTTGTGATTTCTATTACTGGTAACGGGCTTATCAAATTATATATAAGAAACATGATAGAGGGAGTGATAAAATGTGATGTTGATGTGATGGTTTGGGAATGTGATTGTGTAAGTGTGTGGGTTAGTGTGAAAATGAGAGTGTGAGTGTGTGGTGTGATAAAGTGAGTGTAAAAGACTGAGAATGAGCAATTTAGAGAGGTCGCGTGAGTGTGAGCGAGTGATAGTGAAAGTATGTGCATGTGTTTGAGAGATAAATACTAGGAGAAGAGCGAACGTTTGTGTGTGTGAGAGAGAGAGAGAGTGAGAGAGTGTGTGATAGAGAGAATGAGAATATGTAAGGGAGAATGTGTGATTAACTGTGTGAGTGTGTGTGTGTGAAAGAGAGAATGTAAAATTTTGAGATATTGTGTGAAAGAGAGAGAAAATATGAGAGAGTGTGAGAGAGAGAGAGAGATTGAAAGGGAAATTTAGAGAGGGATAGATTAGTTTGGAAAGCGAAAGTTAGAGTGAAAGAGAGTTTTAGAGAGTGTGTTTGAGGGAAAAGTTAGAGAGAGAATTTGAGAAAGTGAATGAGTTTGAGAGAAAGAGAGCTTGAGATAAAATGGGTTTGAGGGAGAAATTGAGTTGGAGAGCGAGAGTTTGAGAAATAGATTTTGAGAGAGAGGGCGTTTGAGAAATTATAATAAAGATAATGTGAGAGAACTTTTGCTAGAGAGTGTGTGAGAGAGAAAATGAGAGAATATTATATTTGAGATAGTGTGTTATAGTGTGTGTTTGTGCATGTGTGTGTGTTTGTGTTTGTGACGGGAAAGGGTGTGTGAGAGAGTGTGTGAAATAGTGAGAGAGCGTGTCAGATAGAGAGAGAGAATATGAAAATATAAATGTGGTACACAAAACATAACGGTACTTTGAAATATCATTCCCTCAAAATTATCAACTGAACTCACTTTATTTGTAAGTATGTGAAAAGGTAGATGTTGTACACAAAACGTTATTTTAAATACCGATCCTCAAAATTAAGCGGTAAAATGAAACATAGTTTAACTTATGTATTGGTTTAAATGCGAATGAACAATAACATTCCAATAAAAAGTAAATGTTTCCCCAGTTTAGGAATCTCAATTTTAGATATGCTATCACCAGCATCCAAAGAGAAAGTTTTGATGTGATTGGACCAAAAAATAAAGATTGAGCTATTATTTTTTAGCCAAAGAGATATATTTTATTTAGAGATTTACAGCCATGCAGCAAATAATGGTTTCCAGTGACTAAACAAAGAATGAAATAATGAAAATTATCTGTGAAAATCGGGCTTTCGTGGAAAACTACTATTTTTCCCCATATCCTAGACTCCTAACCGTTAAAATGGGTGGTCGTTTGTCAAAATCTGTTCAGTCATTTCCTCGTAATTTCTATTACCGGAAAAGGGCTTATCAAATTAAATAATATAAGAATTTTAGCACCTTCTGAGAAAGAACAAGTATCCCTTCAACATGTGATACTCTCCAACATTAGATTAGTCGGTATCACGTCTTAACACTGAGTTGAAAGTTCTAGGTTCGATTCCTGGTATGGTCGTTGCATATATTATAGCTTAAATTGAGTTTTTCCATCTTACAATGATGAATTAAGAGAAAAGAGATGGGTTGTTTTGCTTTTCTTAAATTATTATTTTTACACCTCGTCTTAGTACCTGTTCAGGCTATAAGCTTATATATTGATTAAACTAATAAGATAAGTGAGATTAACGTAAATTTTTTAAGAAATATACTTATATTAGCGTGAAAAGGATTGGGGAACAATTTAATAGAAAACACTCAATACACCTGGCCAGGATTCAAATCCCCACTTCACCGGCAAACCATATAAAAGGAGCTTGACATTTAGACCATGTGCCTAATGGGGGAGATTGTTTTTGTTTTTTTTGTTAAGTTGGTTTGTAGATCATAGGTTTGTATAGTTAGTTATTTAAGAAATTACCCCAAATGAATAAGACACATTCCTAACTACTTAGCTACGGAGAGTCGAACTTGTAATATATTATAGGTAGAGTAATTTCGACCATCATGCAATGTTTCATACTGCTGTTATTCTTTTGTCCGTGCTCTTTCTCACTCCATTGATTTACAAATTATTTAAATTATTAGCTTACTTGATAAAATTTTCCAGCTTCAACTAATCTAAACAAATATACCTTTTTGCACCAAATAAAACATGTAAGCAAACATATGATACATTCTACTGGATCAGTTTGTGAACAATTTGTCTTTTGTCTAATATTATTTAAATCGTGGGGTGGCTCGGAGCTAGGTAACCAAATCTGTGAGGAATATAAAACTGACTATTGTTAAATCCGGCTGCTAGCTCCTAGCTTGAATTGTTTATCACAGAAAACAAATAAGTTTTTAAAGGAAAAAGGTTATAAAAATAGTCACATTCCATACTGCTTTCCAACCAAACTTTTGACAGCTCTAGTCTCCCATCTCCTCCCCCTCTAACTACCACTCCGCCTTACCTGTCCTATCTTCCCTCTTCCATCCCCTCCCTACTCCCCAAAGTATAATGCAATTTTAGCTTGAAGTTTTTACTCACCAAAGTATAATGCAATTTTAGCTTGAAGTTTTGTCGTTGGAACTTTCCATATGTTTGATTAAATTCTTGAATGAATAATGTGACTTCAGAGTATGTGGGTCAGACTCAAGACGAGATTAGATTTGGATTTGAGAAATCTGGGAAAGTTTTAGCCCCGGTAAATTGGCTATTGTCATGTAGTGACAATCAGCTCACGTGTGTTTACCCTTCAGTTAGCCTGGCTAATATTCGCTATCCTGTACTATAATGGATACCAGTATCAATGCAGTGAATGCTTTGCTATGAATGCCGGGAAATGCAACTCCCGTTTTTACTTACTTATTTTATGTTCAATTCTTTGGAATAAAAAACTATTCAACAAATTTAAAAAAATGTTTAACACCAATTATATTAAGAACCCATCTCACGGATGACTAACCGAGAAATTAGAAATAAGATTAATCCTGAAGCAGAAAACTAATTGAAGTGAAGCTTTCTGCATTCTTCACTCGACAGCTAATTTTAAATTAATTTAGTGTTTTTTTAATATTATTTTTAACATACCGCAGTAAAAGGTTTCACATTGGTCTAAATACCACTATAATAAATCTTTCGGGTCTGTTTGTACACTCAAACTTTTGTGGAGTTTTTATTTATCTATGGGTAGTATAGACCAAAAGAAGACCCCATAATATATTTCTAGAATTTCTGCATGTATTTTTTTTTCCAGTAAACTCAAAAAGTACTCATCAGATAGGAGACTTGTTTTATTCCTTATTTTTCAGGGAATAGGGTAATCTATTTAAGTTACCATCACTTTTTATTATCAGCGAAGGAAGCAGTATCTAAAAAAGCCTGGGAAAAGCGGTAAACATACGTCACGGCTGTTTGGTGTGGAAAAAAAGAAGAATTTCATTTTAATCGATTTATGGGGAATCTTTGTACGGGCATAAAATAAAGCAATGGTCTCGAGTTGGCCTAATTATTCTCTAGCATTTTAAGTTGTCGGTTGTGTTGAATTTGTTAGTGCTGCGAATAACATTCTTGTTTAATGTTTGGTAATAGGCAAACGGCACCATTTTGTTTAATGTTATAGGGCACTCATTAAAGTGTGTTTATTTTATATTATATTTAATTTAATTTACGACATAGCAAATTTAAACTATTTATTTCGGTGCTCATTGCAACAATGCCTCCAAGTAGGATTGCATTAAAAACGTAATACAAACTTATTTCTAATATGTTAAAATTTTGTTTTCAAAATAAAAGATTTTAAACTTTCAAAATATATACCAAATTATGTAAAAATCCTCTTTTAATTTAAATATTTTTTATATTGCAACCGCAACATAAAGCAAAGAACAGAAGAAGACATCATAAAATTACAAATTCTCAGCATTGGATGAAGTCCCACCCTCAACATTTGTCATCATCTTCCATTATTTGTTGGGTTTCTTTTTTCTTTGGAAGGAATTGTAAACAATTTCACAGAAATAAATGTTGGTTTAGCCTCTATAAGTGTTAATATTGATAGTTGATTACAGATTTGTTTAAAATATTTTATTAATATCATTTTATTCAATTCAGATTAAGGTTTTTTTTACAACATATTGAAATTTTCAGCAACAATTTTTTCAACTGTATGCCTTATGATAGTTTGCTGAGTTAGGTTTTTCCTAATTGGATTTCCACTCTTATCTCTCTACGCAAGTGCGGGTGCACTTCCTCTAAATTCAACCTACCTCATCCCAAACACATTAGCATAATTAGTACATAAGGGTGTAGCCCGTACGGGTAGTAATAAACAGCGATAAGATAGAACCTTTATAGTATTACGTATTATAAAAGAATTCCAATAATTGATCTAAAAAATTAAAATCTACAATTACCTATAAAATTGGGAGAGGGGGTTTTTTCTTGGGGGGGGACCCACCATGGGTCCATTACTGCCAAGTTACGCCTTTGTACATATTACAAGCTAACGTTGGTAAAGCTAGTCTTACAATAGGAAGTTCTAGTGCTTCACTTAAATTTATTTTAAAATAATAATTAATAATAAATTAGTATCTGGCTGGTATAATATAAGAGTGAGTAGTAAAAGTAAAAAACACAATTTCTTACACATCTTTTATACGTATATGTGCCCCCCCTCCCTTTTAAGGGGGCTAACAATTTTCAATGGGGGTACAGATATCTGACCCCCAATTTTCTACGTCCATGAAAGAAAGACTTAAAACAACATTTATATGGTAATTGATAAGATTATTATTATTATTATTATTATTTTGATATTTTCCATCAAAAGTGATTAAATGACTTGACGTGAGAATATTTTTTAAGAAAATTAAGTAATCATTGTGACTCTCAGATACTGTGTGTCCTCTCACCCCTTATACCTTGGATTCATTCAGACGCTAAGGTAATGATTTACAGTCTGTGATGTGTCTCTCAATAGTTTTATATTCAGTGATACTCATGGGGGATGGAATGGGAAGGTTTGATAGGGTGGGGTATCATCACCGATTTCTTCCCCACCCCTGCCCCCATTGAAATGTGTCTTCCTCTATTTTGTTTCACTCCCCTCTGATATACTCGAGTTTGAAGCTGAAAGATGGTTTGCATCAAACCCCAAATAGGTTATACAACCATCTTTTTTTTAATGTTTAAGGGGCACCCCAAATAACTTAATTTTCAAACATTTTCCTTTGGCTTGTAGTCAAGCCCTAAAAACTCATCAAAAATATTTCTTACAAACTACCTCGTCCTTCACTAATAAACTCTTGCCGACACTTTTGGTTGTCATCAAAATAGGTTTTTTTTCATTGTGACTTACCACCCCTCAATACACATACATTAACTACGCTGATGAGCTAGGAATGAGGAAAATAAAATTTTAGATTAAATTTACCCACATTTGCGTGGATTGAGAGTTGGAAGCGTTTTTGGAAAAAATACCCTCAATATATTTGAACCTCTATCTTCCCGTCACCAGCAGCCCAGTCTAATAGTGTGTATTACCCACTTCCGTGGCCGAGCGGTCTAACGCGTCACTCTCGTGTTAGACTGACGTGAAGACGGGGAGATCAGGGTTTGATTCCGGTCGGGTGCACTGAGGTGGTTTTTCCTAAATAGTTTTCCGCCATCACTCCACGTAAATGCGGGTTCACCTCTTCTTAATTTAATCTTCCTGATTCCTAACACATTAGAGTAATTAGTACATAAGCGTATAGCCCGAACGGGTATTAAAAATAAATAAATTAATTAAAAAGAGTGTAATCCAGTCCAATACGAGAGGAACGTGTTGGACCATCTGACCTCCGATGGGTTTCATCATTTTCAACTTCAGTTTAAGCACTCTTAAATAGATTTCATTGTTTGGATTTCGTTTGGATTCTTAGAAAAGACTCACACTTAAACTATTTTAAACTCTGATGAAAAATGTTTTCTTCCACCAGGTAAGAAATATTAAAAAAAACATACTACTGCTTATTTGATTTCAACCTTAAAAATAAACAATATTTCTGCAAAGTGAGTGCTCTTTGACAAAAGCCGCACTCTAGTCTTTCTATCCCATTTCCCTTCCAAGAAACTTGACCAATCTAAACCACAGATTAGCTCGCTCCCCCTTTATTCTCTTTCAGACCAAACTTGACAGATATGACAATAGCGCAACTCCAGCTCGATGTTAGTTCAACAGCACAAATAGTTCAATAAATGGACGTGTCTTAGGAGTCTAGTTTTACAAGGCCGACTTTCCACTTAAACCCGACAAATAAAAACTAATATATAAGACTAAATTCTAAGTCTAGATGAAGTTCTTTGGATTTAAAAAGGAGAGTGAGTGGTAGCCTTTGAAAGGTATAGAATAAAGTTTCCTTGCCACACCGGGGACGAAAACTAATGATTGAACTTGTTCCATTTTAAATTTGCTGACTTCGTAACGCCACTATATTTCAAAATGCTTTCTCAATAGAAGACACAGTATTGAATCACCTCATGCCTGGAAAAGGTTAAGAGTGCATCCTCACGCCTCTTTGTTCTTGTTTTTTGACACTACGTCTTACTACCCGGCTGAGCTATTTAAATTTGATAACACAAATGGGATAAGGATGCTGATGGATGGTATAGTTTAGAGAAAATGTACTTGAATCAGCACGAAGACTATTTCGCTTAATTACCCTCAGTACACACCCAGCCGTGATTCTAACCTTAACGTCCCGATCACCGGAGAAACAGGTTAAACAACTTTGCGTTTGGTCATCGTGCCCACCTATGTGGCTTTTTTTTTATTATTACGTTTACTACCAAGGGATTTAAGGGCTTAATTTAGGGGCCGTGGCTGGGAGGATATTTGAGAAGAAATTCATCCGTGTTGGAGTGTAAAAAACTAAAGTAGTAGCTAACATGTGTGGAATAATAATTATTGTACTTTACCTATATTCGAACCTCAACTGTCCTTCTTTCATTATTATAATATCCCCAGGCTCGTAATCTGAGCATTTGATCCCCAACCATATTGGCTACACTGAATATCATCTCTGAGAGACCTGCATGGTTACTGTTGGGAAACAGTATTGTCATTCTCTCGTTTTCGTGTGGTCAATCTTTCCTTAAATATAAGACAAATTTAGCAACTATGTTTCTTCAATGTTGCCAGAAGCTCCTTTTTATACCAGCACACCACCTTCCGACATAACTGAGAGCGAGGAGATTTGGCAACAGTTAATAGATAGAGAAGGAGATAAAGCTTGCAGTGCTTTCAGGGGTGATATTGGGTGTAGGAATGTTTTTGTTTTCCAATGCACTTTCTCAACAGCTCCTCAGGTAACACCAGACCCACAACCTCTAGGTTAAAATGGTTACACTGATTGGAAGAGCTTGATTGAAAGCTGGTTTATTTACACTATAAGGAAAATGTTGTCTGTTCTATAGAAAAACGATCTTTAAAGCTAACTATTTTCAAAAATGTCTACTTGAATGCAATGTTGTCACTTGATCACATAGCGATCCCCGTGTTGGAGGAATCAAACTCTCCAAATGAGCGCAGCCAATATAGCCTGATGATGGCTGCACGTCTGGTTTATACCTTGTCTGTGCCCCCAGTCAATTCCCCAAGAACTTATGCGGTCCTCAGCCGGGGAATGGTTGGACATGCCCGCTTTAGTCCACGTGACAAACGGGTCAAGTCTATTAGTCCTAGCTCTGAATCTGTAATTTATTTTAAATTAGGTGTTTAATGTGTATTTTTTAAATATACTGATTATATCCACACACAATTCAGAAACTCGTTTAACCTAAGACAGTACGCCACAACCAGCCCTAGCGTCTAGATGTTTACTAATTTGATAACAATATGTACAAGTTTACAAATAAGTAAATATACATGTTAGAGCCAGTTAGGATCGATCCAAGGTCTTCTGGACTTGTGATCAACCTCTCTAACCATTTAACTCTTAACCCCCACGGCGATTATTTATGATGTAGGTTGAGTCCCATAAAACATTTCCCTCGATTTCTTCCTCTTCATTTATTCCCGAACACCAAAGTAATTATAACACAAGGATAACATTTGTCCTCAATAATCGGTTCGTTACCTCTCTGATGGCTGGAAGGTCCCGATAAACTTCAAGAACAATAACAGTAGTAGTAATAAAATGTATTCTCTCCGTCGCCCTTAAAAGTTAATAGTTACTTAAAATGGTATTCTTTCGAAAGAAGGGATGGGGAAAAAAATAACTTTTTTTTAATGTTATCGGAAAGACATTATTTATAACACCGCCTGACAGTGACGAATATGGGTCACGTCTCGTGCTCGTTTAATCTCGCGTCTGGCGAGAGCCGTGGCGAGGAAAGTTGATCACGTGGCTACGTGCAAGGGGAGACTTATAAACAGGAGGACGTTCCAAACACTGCAAGTGGCATCTTCTGTTGCCAATATTTTAAGTAACTTTTGTTTTCGTTGACGTTTTATCTAAGTTATTTATTTTTCTATGTCCCCCTGCCCCCCCTTTTTTTGTTGTGATTAAATCGTTTTAGTTTTTAAGATTTCCGGCAACAGGGACACTGAGACGCGTTGACGACATTCAAAAAGACCGCGTTATTTAATAAGTAATTTGTTATTTTAAAATGATGCTAACGCTAAAATGGAGAGGAAAGAAATCAGAATGATGCTCTTTATTTACATTTCTTACAATTAAAATTTAATATTAAAAATAATAGTGAGAATATTAAGATCCATTTACACTAAGTAACAAAACATAAATTAACTATATTGTTTGTCAATTTGTTTTATTTGAGTGTTATACAACATTTCTTCAACGACATTTGTTGTAAAACATCGAAAAAACTAAAAATGGCCAGTAAACAAGTTGTTAAACAAGTAGCAGTCAGTCTACATCAGGACTTTTGAGGAGGTTGTCCTCCTTGCGGTCGAAGCTTGTGTTGTGTTTTTGGATAGAAATAAAAAGGTTAAAAGACAGTGTTGGGTCCAACCATCTTTATTAGCTAGAGCTAAATATTGTGCGAGTGATCTTTTGACTGATCTTCAAAGTGATGACCATGAGCTGCTCTAGATTATTAATCTGTAAAACGTGTATTGTTAAAACTTGTGTATTTAACAAATGTGAGCTAAATATACAAATTACAAAAATGTTTTGACCATTGTTCTCTCTGGTAAACCTTATCAGACTAAGATTTCCTTCTATAATATGTTTGTTGATTGAGTTAATATAGGTTTTGATGTAAACGTGGACTAAATATATTTTATAGGCCTGTTAATAAAATGTGAACGTTCAAATCTTGGTTTAATTCATATCAAACTAAAGGAAACACTATTTGTAGACAAGATCCGCTTGATATGAGAGGTGTTTTTAAGAGCTGGGACTGCACTCATAGTGAACTCCAAATCGCTTGCTACCTGAACTTTAAAGAGCACATGAAGACGCAAGAATAAAACCAACCCCCAACTAGGAGGTGTTGCAAGATTATTTCGATAGCTCACAGCTAGAAAGCACTTGTACCGTTGTAAGCCAGACAAGAGATTATAGCTTTTATTCCTTCCAAAATTTGCCTTGTATAGAATGTAAACAGGGGGAGGGGGATATGAAACGATTATTTTAAAATTTCACTGGTTAACTTAGTCAAAAAATATTATCAACAGAAGGGAAGACACTAGAGACCCTGGAGAAGAGATATTTGCAAGGCACTGAAAAAATAATCAAGCTTGAGCAGAGACAAGTTGTACACAAGACTCATAGCCTCCAGGCTAAAATGGCTGCGCTTATTGGGAGAGCTTCCTTCCTTCAACACTGGGATCTGTTACATGCAGTCCTAAGTGATAACATCGCTAAACAACAGGCATTTTTAAAAACAGTTACATTTTAAGGTGATTTATTAACAATAAACAGGCTTTCACAAAGCTAGGCTAGGTAGAGCCCCTCCCTCTCCCATACCCCCCAGCCACCCCCACTCTCCCTCAAAAATATACTACTCAAACTGCAAATTACAAAGAAAACGTAGAGTACTATGCTCAATGTTCTTTGAAAGGCAGTAAAGGAGAGAGTCTGGGGGGTGGAGGAGATGAAGTTTCTGGTACCTAAACTACTGTATTGTGTTCTGACCATCACACCTTTACAACCAACAAAACGAGTTGTTTCACTTGGAAGTGCTTATATCACTAACACTCCCCAGTGTACAAGGTCTTAACCTGGCTCAAGATGCGCTGCGAAACTCCCGTAAGGCTGAGTGTCTAATGTGTATCTTGTCTGTGGGCTTGGACGATTTCTTGATGGATGGATATATATATATACTCTTAGTCCAAAGTTTGGTCTTTGTTTGGCGCACAACGCCTCGGCAATTATGACCTTCCCACTAAGACCTGGACCATGAAATATAGATCAACGTATAGAAGCTTGTGGTATTACCGTACTAACTTTACCGATACTCTTCACCAATCCCTTCTTAGACTCTCCTGACGACTCCTTGTAGATTGAAAACATCAGGTGAAGCTTAACAAAACAAATTCTTGCTTAAATGGCTTCAGGATCCGTCTCAGTTGTACAGAGCTTTTAAACCTCTCATTTTCTGATTTATTAACTCATCAGGTAGCACGGGGGTCTAGAGTTTGGTCCACTTCATGGCTTAAAAGAGGTATTCTCAGGTGAGCCACGTGGGGAGGACTATTGGTACTCTGATACCGGGCCTGGGACTTCCATTTATACGCATCTGTACTAATAACTCTAATGAGTTAGAGGAGTTAACGTTGAGGATAATTGAAATTAGAGGAATTATACCAGCATTTGCGTGAAGGGAGAGTGGAAACCATTTATGAAAAAACACCCTCAGATGACCCGACCGGGATTCTAGTACCGATCTTCTTGCCATTGTAAGTCTAGTCTATTGCAATAGTGACGCCTTATACCATGCGTCAACCGAAGCAGGTATAATTTTAGCTTTCGGTATGGAATAGTGTGAGTTGGCTTGCATTTAACAAATTTTATGAACATACACTTCAAACATTTTAGTCAATAAAATTTCTGAATATTTGTTTTATTTTGTCTCTGTTACACCCTCCTGCTCACCATCCCACAAAATAGGTTTTAGGCTTGCAATCGACAGGGCCAATGGCCTTAAATAATCTCATTGAATCCCTGAATAAGTACTGAGATAGTCTATACTCTTTAATTTTCTAGCTATTTTCTTTTTATACATCTAAAACGCACACACACTAAGCTTTTTATTTTATTTACACATGGTGAAAGGTGTGGCGTGGCTTCACAACTGATCAAAGTATCCTTCCGCGCCAACAAGAAGAGATGTATCACGGAAAACGTAGATGGTGCTAGTTACCGGACAGGTCTTGAGGAAAAATCTTACGTTTGGAAATATAAGTTTTCTCGAGAACTAGTAAAATTTTTATAGTAATATCTTCAACATCTCTTCTAAGATAATGTATCAACGTTTATTAGGTGTTACATTTTCTTATTTTTTGCTATGCAGCCAGCAGTTTTCTATTGAAAAATGTTGAAATTATTGATATTTGATCACTGTTAAAACTATAGAGGTGGTGCGTATATAAAAAGTGTAACTTAATCAACCTACTTCTATTCTTGAACAAACCGTTTCTGAAAAGAAAATTGCAAAACAATAACAATTCTTGAAGATAACCGTTTGTTTCCATGGCTCTGCATTTCCACGCC
Source organism: Timema bartmani (assembly GCA_902151455.1). Classification (NCBI taxonomy): domain Eukaryota; kingdom Metazoa; phylum Arthropoda; class Insecta; order Phasmatodea; family Timematidae; genus Timema; species Timema bartmani. The sequence goes on along the minus strand of CABFWB010001370.1, from coordinate 62,940 downwards.
AAATGAAAAGGGCCAATCTCCTTAAAGTCGTCTGTTAATTCAGTTACATCACGTCCACATAATATAAATAGTGTATGTGACACTATTAAATAAATTTTAAAAATCTTCATATTTTCTGATATTCGAATGATTTATCCAAGCTTCCGTCATTATAGTTTTTGTCTAAGAAAACATTTCTAACTTCCTGTTGGTATATTGACAATTTCGATAGATTGGAATTAAAACCTAGTTTGATCTACTCGAATGAAAAATTCTCATTAACAAAACAAGTTTTGTTCAAAAATAGAAATTAAAAAACCCACAAGATTATGTCATGTGACCACTCTATCTCATAATGGAATAACTTCACAACATCTCGGGCACAGGGTACTGGTGATTATGTCTCTTTTGAAGTTCAGATAATTTGTAAGTAGCATGGATTCAATCAGTCTGTTGTTAAAATGGACGTCAAGGGGGCCGCCGCGGTAAGCGATAAATTGACGCGCATACTTTCCGTTCTAACGCAATATTTAATTCTAAAATGCGTTGTTTAGATATATCGTTCACACTAAAATGAATCCGAAAGATTCTAAAAGGGCTCTTTTTGGTTAGAAACCCTATAGTTTGAGTTTTATTAATACAAAATGTGTACAAATGTGACATTAGCTGATTTTCAACGACTTTCTAATCATATTTGTGGAGCTATGAGACTAGGCTTGATGATAAGTCAATAGAGATTTATTCTTTCGCTAGTAAATACAGTAATTTGTTGATATGCTTACAACAGAACATTTTAAGATATTTGAGAAATAGCGGTACGCTTTTCTCTTTACTTCGATGTAAGCTTTGTAGTTTTATTTCCCCTCTTTCTTATTAATATAGCAAAATGTTATATCAGGTGAAGGGTGAAAGTGAATATAAGCTTATACAGAATAGAGAAGTAGTTCCAGAAAACGATTAGGCCACCTTAAGTGTTTTTAAAATACATCCCTACAACGCATCTTACTGCATATCCGGGTTAATATCATATTTACTCTAACGTATTAGAGATAAGAAGGGTAGAATTATTGAAATGTGTACCTGCATTTGTTTGGAATGAAAGTGAATAAACAATTTAATTTCTTCTTTTTTTTAAATCAGTACACCCGGCTGGTATTTAACCCCGTAGATCTCACCTTCATCGGCAAATCAGACGATATGAGACTGCAAAGTATATAAGGTAGTAGAGTAATTTGTTTACAACTCCACACGGTGTAAACTGTTTTGAACGACTGCAAATAAAGGCCGTGGAAATCGAGAGAACGAACGATTTAAAGGAATTGTTTTTATGAACACGTTTACGACGCTCGCTTGCTTTGATTTGCCGCGTAGGATGAGTAATTGATAGTTAAAAACTTGTGCCTCTTCCCTGCAGCTAAAGAACAACTCAATTACACACAATAAGAGGTATAAAATAACTTGTTATTCGGGCAGAATGAGGGACGAAAAATATGTGTTATTTATAGCTTCAACTAGGCTACAAGCTGGTAATTTATTTAAATGACACAACACATCTAGTATTTTGGTAGAAAGAACTTTATAGGACAATTACAAAATCTACTTAAACTGTCTACCTATATATAAATGTTAGGTAATAGGGTAATGATCTGTAGCTGTCACTTCTGATAGAACGTATTAATACCTATAAAATAACATTATTAATTTAGTAAAATATTATCAATGTTGACAGCCAAAGATTATGTTTTTATTTCTTATACTGTTTTTCCCATCAAAATCTCACTGATGGTTAGAACTAGCAAGGTAGGAAGAACCGTTTATGACAGTAATATAAGAGCTACTAAAATTTATTTCTTAAATACATACGTCATGAGATCTGAAGTTGTAACTTTTGATACATTATATCAATACCTATAAAATAACATTAGTAATGTAATAAAATATTATCAATGTTGAAGGAAAATAAATGTGTGCTTATTTTATAAACTGCCCTACCCTGCGCATTTTTGCTGTAGAAATAAATGCCTTGACTCCACAAGGGCCTGTTTCATAAAACTCCAACATTGCAATACAAATTTACAAGTTAATTTTTACTTTCTCATATCTATAGAAAGTGTTGTAATCATGGAAAAAATCATTCTCAAGAATATCATGATAAATATTTATGTTTTATGTGAACTCGAACCCCAAAAATTAGATTTTACAATTATTCTGCCTGTCCACGTGGCTGTCTGTGCCTTGCTACTTATCCAATGCGGTTAGATGGATTTTGTTCAAATTTGACATTTAGATATTATAGGGCTTTACCTCAAGAACTTTTGTTGATTTTGACCCTAGCCCTCAAAATTAAGCTAATTTACTGATGAGTAATTTTTTTATTCAAAATTCTTCCAAAATTGTTTTAACGATTTTGATTAAAATATATATCTGGGGATTGTGTGTTATGAAAAATTACAACTTATAATTTTTTTGATGTGATAACTCATTTATAGGTAGTTTACTGATTACTGATTTTCAAAAACTTTATACATTTTATAAATGATTTTAACCATTTGGTTCAAAATGGGTACCTTGGGGTGTTTGACATGACAAATAATACTATATACTTGTTTTGGGGGTAAAGTCTCATTTATGGGTGGTTTACTGAAGACTAATTTTTCAAAAGCTTGAAATATTATAAAAATGACTTCATAGAGTTGGTTTCAGATGGGTATCTTTAGAATGTTTTGACGTGAAAAATAATACTATAAACTTATTTTTGGGCTAAAAACTCATATATGGATAGTTTACTGATTACATATTTTTCAAAATTCGAACTATTTTTAAAAAAACCGCTCTAAATATTAGGTTCCAAATGGGTTTCTGGGGTGGGTTTGGTATAGCAAATAACACTTTATACTCGTTTTTGGGGTAAAAACTAGTATATGGGTAGTTTACTGAAGACTGTTGTTACAAATGGGTATATTGGTAGTATTTTCCATGGCAAATTGTACCGTATAGTTTTTGAGTAAAAATTATTCGTATAGAAGTGAATTTTCTTAGAAATTTGAAATATCTAATAAAATGACTTTAATTATTTTGTTTCAAATGTATATTAGTAGTGTTTAACATGATAAATAGCACTGTTTTTTGTTGTAACAGTTATTTAAGGGTAGTTTACTGATGACTAATTTTTTTTAAACTAATGTTTTAAAATGGCTTGGACAATTTTGTTCAAAATTGATATCTAGAAAGTTGTTTATCTCCCACACAACACTGTTTACTTATGTTTAGGTAAAAATTAATTAAATGGTAGTTTACTGATGAGGAATTTTCGAAAGTAAGAAATATTTTGAAAATTGGTCTAACAAGATTATTTAAACTTTTCTACCTGGGGGTTTTACATGAAAAATAAAACTGTATACTTGTTTATTTGAGGTTAAATTTATTTAAGGCTAGTTTACTGATTACGTTTTTTAATTTGAATATTTAAAAAAAGTCACTAACAATTTGTTTAAAAATGGGTATCTATTAGGTATTTTATATAATATATAACTATAAATACTGTTTTTTCTAATAAAAGCATTCTCTAATAAATTATTTAAGATTGATTTTTGTAAATTTGAATAGGTACTTTTGAAAATCTCTGTAATAATTTTGTTACAAAATAATTTTAATGTATCTTTATTTTTTAAATAAATTAATTTAATGCAAGTTAATTTATGACAAATTATAAAAAATATTACACGTATTGAAATTGACCTTAAAGATTCAGTTCAAAATGGGTACCAGGAAGTAGTTTTTCTTGGTAAATAAAAATAAGTTTTTATTTTTACAAATTAAAAATAATTTTAGGATAGTTGACCAATAACTTTTTTTTGTTAAAAATGCTTGAACAATTTGGGTTAAAAATTATATCTCAGGTTTCTATTGTTTAGTTTACAAATAACTTCTTTTTTTAATTTGTTAAAAATATTTGAACAATTTGGTTTAAATTTTATAAATCAAGTCTTTTTATTGTTTAGGTTACAAATAACTTCTTTTTTTTTAATTTGTTAAAAATATTTGAACAATTTGGTTTAAATTTTATAAATCAAGTGTTTTTATTGTTTAGGTTACAAATTACAATTTTTTATTATTTACTAAAAATATTTGAACATTTTGGTGTTTGATTGGGATATGTTTGTTTTTATGATTAAACGTACATAAGGTTAATTTACTGAGAACCTATTTATAATATTTTTGTCAAGCTATAATACAAAATATAATTGTGTCGTACTATTTATTTACAACTATAAGTATATAGGGTCCTATAAATAAAATAGCTTGATGCATTTTATAAAATATTTACAATTCAAATGTTTTGTTTACAAGTTTACGAACAATTTACTTTTTATTGCAAATTAAAGTACACTCACCATTGAAAATGAATTTGTAGAAATTGCACTTATTTAACAAGATAGCAGTTATTCAAAGAATTAAGGAACATAAATAATTTATATTTTGATATTTCTTAAATGGTGATAAGAAATAAGACAAAATTATAAAATTGGTTATATTATATAAGTTTGCGTTATTTTTGAGGCTCAACATTACAGTTGCACAGTGCGTAATTTATATTTCCATGAGCTAAGGCATATGTTGGTTTGTTGTTTAGAACAAGAATTGCCTATGCCTTACAATAAATTTTCAATTTTTAACAAACTCACTCGAACCCATTCATAAATTACTCTTTCCTAACATCCATAATCATCGTGTCTACATCATTATAACGAGTTTATAAACATAATAACTATGTAAGTTAAAATGTTTGTACGGATGATTTATTAATTAAAATAGTATATTAGAATAATTATGAACAAACTAGCCATAAATATTACACTCGTAAAGTATTTTACCGGTGTGTGGAGACTATTAGAAAATATTACATGATCTACAAGTATTTAATGAAAACAAATTACAATCTTAGTTATAGAAAAGAATAATTAGAAAAATTTTAAATTTCATTTGTAGTTACAAGACACATAATTATCTAATTGCTTACAAGATGGCTGATGTCAAAGCAGTGATAACACTATCCTTAATATCTAACCTTACAGTTGATAGCAAAACAATCCACATCGCTGGAAAAGTGGATTTAGGCTTTCGTCTCATCTCATCTGGTCTAGTTTGCAGGTGATGGGGATGTTGGGGCTCATATTTTGGCTTTATGTTCTTTGTATTTTGTTCATAAATTGTTTCCCATTCTTCCTAAGCGCATATGCAGATAAATTTAATACAACTTTTACCTTCCTCATCCCTAGGCCGTTGTAACTTTATGGTACACCAAAGGATACAAAACACAATTTAACTAAGGTACAGAGAAGAAAACAGATTTTTTAATAAAGTTAGTTTTATATACAGGAAAATATTATTTAAGTTATTGAATTGCTATACACACTAAATATAGTAATTTATTTAATGACAAAATGATTGAATAAATGTTACAAGTTTCATAAAACCAGTCAAGTAAAGATTATATCAATATAATTAAAGTTGGAGGTTACATATTTTTCACTTTTTGAAGTATTCAACGTGCACTTTCTGACCCGACTGCTTATATCAGCTCACGTATTATAAACTAAATTAAATCTAGAACAGACACTACACGCAGATCCTGGCCATTAATTTATTACTATGAAAGAGGAAACCCACATTTTAACAATTATATATTTTTTCGGCCATGGCGGGAATCAAACCCAGGACTATTAACTCAGTAGACAGAAATGCTACCGACTGAGCTAAGGTGTTGGACTGATTGTTAAAATTTGATACAATGTCAATGTCATGCAATGTGGTATAGAGAATCAAATAATTTTACAAAAGATATAAAAAAATACAACAAATAATGGTATTGATATAAGTGTAGTTAAATTAGTTGAAGTTAGTATAAACATATTTTAAAAGTGTATTTAAAATTTATGACAACCACACAGTATAAAATAATTGCTGAAGTAATGTTAAAATTTTACCTAGTAAATTGATCAATATGTAGTAAGTATTTATTTAAAATTTAAATTGTATATCCTTGGTCCGAAAGTGCTAAGATATTTTTAGTTCACTTGAAATGAGGTCAGTCACGTTTATAAAAAAAAAATTGCCTTTACATGGTTTGTTGGAGGAATCATCGGTTTAATCTTTCCATAGTGAAATGAAGGGTAATACTAGAATCACGTTGTACGTATATTAAAAAATACACAATGAACTCGAATTTATTCATGCGAGCGGGGCTTATTACTCTGTACAAACTGAGCTATAATCTCGGACGCCGTGGTTGTTGGGGTGGGGGGGGGGTCCCTTATTAATTTAAAGCCTATCTTTTGGTCTAGTTACCTGGAAGCTTCTCCTCCGATGGACTTCTATAGCACGGCTTGTAGATGTGTGCGTGTGTGTGTGTGTGGGTGTATGTGTATATATATATATTCAATTTAATCAAACTAAATGCCTTCACACGCTGCTGGCCACGTAATAACCGTCCAACTAATAGTCATGAAGGCGTTACAAAGTTAAGTCTCTCTTTAAAGGTCAAACCCCTTTATTTAGGAATGCACTTTGAGGTATTTGACAAAGCGACGGACTGTAAATAGAAATAAAATGTAAAGGTGATAGTTTCAATTAGTCAAACAAACCATCTTTGTTCTCACTTGAGAAGGTACAGCACAGAAGTTATTTCATTTATGCTCTTTGGTGGAGTGTTTTTGCAACAATGAATATGATTTCATTTCACAAATTTTAGGATTTTTTCGCATCTTAAAGAGTTTCGGAGATATTGTATAAATTGGAGATTTCCGCTTATCTAATGTAGCATTGAAGCAATTTTCCCCGAAAAATGAAATTGACACAATTTTGTTTGTAATGTTAAACAGTGCCTAGATACAAATTTTAATTAAAATGGTTAGAAACAATGTTTATAAAACTATATATTTTTCTCTTTGCCCTTAAGGGTTTGATGAATATTTTATAAAATAAAGCCTTTTTATAAAAACTATGGATACCAAGTCTTAGCCCGATAGGTAAAATGATTTCGGCTTTAGGCCAAGCAAAGAGAGATCAACCGACATAAAGAGAGAACAAATTGCTAAAAAAAAAAAAACTATTTTTCTGAGTCAGGTTGTCAAAAAAGTCTATATCTCTCAAACTCATATACAATATTTTTTTTACTATTACAAAACTTTCTCTCTCTAAGAGGACGGTAGAAAGTAGAATTTATCAACATTTTCGTATATGAAAAACACTTATGTTCATTTATTAAATTTCATTTTAATTGTATTGGTTAAGTGTAAGAAAAGGCGGTAGCCTTAACTACACCATTAAAGTCGATTATTATTTATTATTATTATTATTATTATTATTATTATTATTATTATTATTATAAAATTCCTGGTTTATTCATTCCATACTGATATATACTGATATTGATAATTTTCTATCGATACGATTACAGTCTTAGATATTCTTTTTCATACATTCCATCCCTAATTAGTTATCTCTGGGTGAATATAATAACTGATGTGACGTTATGTGGCGCTTAGTTGATACTTGCATGATCCAATTAATCCTCCCTAAAACCGACTTTCGGTACAGCTAGTAGGTGGTTTAGCCCTGATGAAGCACGTTACATCTTAATTGGGAAGTTTTGGTTACTTTATATTTCTGCTAATTTCAACCCCTTTCGTTGCCATCACCAAGTCACGTTGAACTTTTAGCGGGTTGGGTTCGATATAGTTGATCCAGTCGTTTAGTCATCTTCAGGTAGGTGGGAATGAAGTTTGAGCCTCTAAAGCTGACTGGTGTATAATTAACAAGATACTCGGTTGGCAAATATTCAACCCTAGTTATAGTAATCTGTTGTTTTCAATTCACGATGGAATTATCTAAGATATTTTAATTACATTTATGAACAAAATATATAAACTTATCTTATTTATACCTTACTTATTTACTTATACCTTACATTTGAAGCACCTTATAAAAAATTCAAATATATTTACTTCCATTTTAGAAATTATTAAATAGTTGTAGCAAGGAGCGTGTATAATATAAGATAAGATTTATAAAATAGATTTTTATTTTTGTTTATTAGATTTGAGAAACGTTAAATAATATAAATTGATATTTGGTAACATGTAAGATGTTTTATAAATTATGAAAAACCAAGGTACTAGAACATTAAAAATATTACTAAGCACATTAAAATTAGGTAAACTAACGAAGCAAGGAAACAAAATATATGGAAGAAAAAAGTTTGAGATAAAGGTTATTTCATTTAAGAAATTAAATTGTAATGTAATAAGTTACTTAAATGGAATTTATAACATAAGAAAATTGAAGAAATAACATAAAATTAATTTTATCGATTCCTACAAGAAGTGTATGTATGAATAGATAAAAATTAAATAAAAATAATCAAAATGATAAATTATTTTTAATATTAGTGAACAAAAAAGAGGACGCACCCCACCTTAATAAATGTTGAGGAGACACTGGTTCGGTTCAAGATACATCCAATAAGCATTTAGTATCATCAATGGTTATGTTCTAGTAGCCGAATATTCTAGCTCCCAGTTTAAGGGTTATGTTTTGGACGTGTCTTTGTTTACAAATAAAATGCTATACTCTAAATATATAAATTTAAATTAAAGTTGGTCATCTCGATTCTCTCAACCATAGCATGATATATAGCATATAAAGCATGCTAAAGAACTTTGTATTTCCTGATTGCCAGAACGATAACTTATACGGCTTTAATTATGTCCTCACATGACATTCTTTTTTAATCTAGTTTTATATAGAATAATATGATGATTAATTTCCTCAAAGTATGATTGTATTTATATCATTTCCTGATGGCGTGCCTCCTACAGTATGCGTGCCTCAGTTTGACAAGCCGTGAGTAATGTCTCCTTAAGTAACAACATTATGGTTCCAAAGGGTATATCATAGAAGTCCGAAGGTTTTGGTGACTTTTAACGGCATGGATAATGGAGAGCAAGATTTCTTAGCTTATGTATTATGCTTTTCTAAAATTTAAACATTTTCTTAGGGTGATATGGAATGCTTAGGCCAATACTATTGTGTGTTTTTTAAACTAGCCTTTAATAGCTAGAATAAATAAAAAATCTTCAGTAGGTGTATTTTGTTAAATTTGCTACATACAATAATCTGAACCGTTGTTGCATATTTGTTGTGGGGATCAAGGGATTTTACTAGAACTTTTAATTTTAATTTAGAAAGTTTATAATCAAATGCTTTGCTATGATAAATATCCTAAAACTGTTGAAACTATTTTGTGTAGCATACTAATCTAAATGAAGCACAATTAAATATGTGTTTGGTCCAAGAAATGTATTTGTTATAAAAGTAAAATTTTTAGGCTAAGCCATACTACCATGTTTAAAATACTTCAGAATGCGTAGTTTTGAAAACTATTAAAGCAATAGTTTAGATTTATAGAAATGCAGGCACTTTGATCAACACCAAGATCGTTTGTAGAGGTGTTATGGGGAGTGTAGTGTTGCCAGGGTAAGCAGAGCTTGTTAAAACTGTACCTGTGGTATATTCTTCCTCATTTGATCCTCATTTGACCATTTATAAAATAGGTTCTGCTCAACGTACTTCCCATAGGAAATCCATTTCTGTGTATAGTCTAAGTTATAACCAATCTCCCACCATACGAATGAATGACAAACAATTCATGTTGAATGAAGGATTGTCTTAAGTCCGAATATCGGCCATGTTTACGATCCTTAGATAAATCTATCCAGTTGATAATAATTTAAAATGGGGGCTTTAGCTCAAGACAGTTAAATAAAAACCTATTTGAATATAAAAATAAACGTGTTAGCATAAATATTTCCTCTCTAGAGCATTATTCTCTAATCCATGGTGGTAATCGAGACATCTAATATACTTTGGACACGCCACAATTTCGCTATCGAAACTACTTTGTCTTTGTCAACAGGTAGGGCGACACGGAAGTTTCCAACATTTACGAAGGGGACAGATAGCGCGCTATCTTCCGCATCGCAATCAGCCTACGTGTTTTATAAATTACCAGCATGGATGTACCGTCAGTGTTTCATGACCTCTTAAAATATATGGTAGTCTTCATTCCCGCCATTCCTTCTCTAAAAAGCAATCTATCAATTAGCTAATGAATTTAACAAGTTGCTTTGATTGAATAGTCATTTATAGAGGGATTATGGAAGGAATAACTTTTTATAAAATATAAACAAATATTTTTCGGTCAATATTGATAACAATCTACTATATTAACGTTGTTATTTTATAAGAATAATTGATATTATATGTTAAAATTAATATATGAAGATCACATGGTTTGACATATGAATATATAAAAGTAGTTTTAGTAATTTGTGTGACTGTCAGACACAGTCCATCCTACCATAATCCTACAATTAATGGATCAATCTCCAGGAATTGAAACGATCTTATATTTGAAGAAGTCAAAATGCATTATAATATATCCGTTAAATTAAGTTTATCTGTTAAATTTAACAAGAAGCTTATGGCTTAAATAACTACACACATTTGTTTCCTAGATACATAAACAAACCCTGATTTCTATAGGAAGCCCACTTTCGACCACAAACATTGATTGAAAGTCATTAAAATTTCCCATTTTATATAGTAATTATAAAGTCAATCTAAAAATGTATCAAAAGTGTCCAATAATACTTCCTTATGGATTTTTCTTGCACCGCGTCTTACTACACGCTTATATATTAATTATTCTAATCGAATGTGTTATTTATGAAGAACGTTGAATTTATAGGAAGTGTACCTGAATTTACACGGAGGAAGTGTAAAAAACTATTCAGTAAAATCCACCCTCATATCTATGAAAAACAGACTGTACAGTACATATTATCTACACTAAACTCTAAAGGCTAAAGGATTGAACTTTTTGAATCCAAAATCACATTTTATATCACTATATATTGAACCTAAACATTTTTAAAGCTCATTTGGTCTTGTTTTCCGCTAATGGGGAGGTCGGGGTTAGGATACCGGTCAGCTGTAATGAGGGCGTATTATTTTAATAAATCATATACCACCCTCCCTCCACACTAATGTGAGTATATTTACTCTCATATTATACTTTTCTAAGTAGTACTCAATTATTGTAGTTAAATTCATACAGCTCGGCACAGGCGGAAAAAAGAAGCGTTTTGTTTTAAGTCACTGATATTAAGCCGATATATTATACAGGTTGTTTCACTCGCTCTTGGCCCTTGAGTTACCCTTATAGCTTTCAAACTAATGGACGTAATTAGTGTATGAGAGGGGCTGAAAGCGAGTGAAACATCCTGTAATTTAAGGGTAAGAACTAGACTTTTTATTCTTTAGACTGTAAGATGAGCTTTGATCGGTATCAGTTTAAAAGCCATTATTCGCAAGGAAAGAAATTATTCTTACTGGGGGGAGAGGGAGGGGGGAGGTTTCCTTCTTCAAGTGTTTCAATACATCTTTCTGATCATTTTTTATTTAATTAATTATTCACCTTATCAATTAAAAATGATAACCAAACTTATTAACAAATATAACAGACTATAATATCCAGTAAAAAGCTTGATCAATTTTTTTGAGGTCTATTGACAAAAAATGATTTATTTATCTTGTTTGTATTCATAATATTTAATTTAACTTATTTTTTAAAACACTATACGCATCATTGACTGATTTATTTGGATAAAACCAGAGTATTTTAATGCAACAAGCTATAACAATTATATATAATCATTTATAATTAATGTATGGTAAAATTATTAAATTTTACTCTGACTACCAAAATTATTATTATTATTATTATTATTATATATATATTTTTTAATGAGCACCAATATTGATAATCTGTAAAACTAAACCAACCTGTTGTGTGTTTTGTCCAGGCCGGCTGCAGTGCTGGATCGACTTCTCCGAGCCGTGGCAGTGGCAGTTGTACATGACGCTTGTCGCCGTGACGCTGTTTGTCGTCCCGGCGCTCATCATCTCCGCCTGCTATACCGTCATCGTATCCACCATCTGGAGCAAGAGCAAGCAGCTCACCCCGGACACTGGTCGGAGCAGGCATTCTTCCCGCAGTGAGTGGCGGATCTCGAATATTGCTCTCTCTCATCCTTTATACCATATTTTCTATCTTTGAGACATATCCTTTGTTGCAGATATTTATTATTTCTTGGATAAATAATATATCCTATCTTGGATAGATAATATACGTAGTTTCTTGTAGATTCAGGCCTATATCCTTTCTTGTAAATATTTAAATGTATATTCTTCCTAGGGATATAATTATATATAAATTAGGGTTGTGCAAAGTCCACTTTTTCAATTCGAAGCGAACTCGAAAAGAATATATTAAATACTCTCGAAGCCGAGTCGAGGCTCGAATATTTTCTTTTGGTTGTTTTATTCTTGAAAAAATATATTGTGGCTATTTATATTACTATATGCATTAAAATTACTTGGAAAATGTTTTATTGCACAATTTTTTGTAATATTTTGTGTTACTATGACAAATCAAGCTATTATCACAACATGTAATTCAATTTATTAAGATTTTTTTTCATATAAATATTAATTTATAATATACAAAACAGCACAGGATGGCAAAAATTGAACATAAATGGAATATTTTTACCGGCGAAGCTTCGAAGCCATAATTTGTTTTAAAGTGAAGTCAAAGCTGAAGTTTGTTTCGAAGCCAAGTTGAAGTTTTGAAGCTTCGCACACCCCTAATGTAAATCCTTCTTAATAATATATATGCTATATGTATATACTTCTTGAAAATATATATCCTACTGTGAATGTGCTGAATGTGCTGAATGTCATGAGTTTGTAAAGTCAATGATGATTCTATAAAGCCACTGGTTTACTTGGCGAATGTAAAAAAACTCTTCACTATTCCACATACTCGCCGAACACTTTACAAAATCACCAGTGAGAGGACCATCAACCACCAGTGAATGTTAATAAGTCCCGTAAAAATTAGGTTTGGTTAGGTTAGTTTAGACAAGCTTGGACAAGTTTATTTTAGCTTAGGTTAATTTAGACTAGGTTAGTTTAGGTTAGTTTGGATTTATGTTCTGTAGTTTTATCCACATACACTAGTTATTTTATAAAATCACCGGTAAATGTAGATAATAGAGTTCATGTTTCATACTTTCACCAAACTGCATTGAAAAATGTATAAAATCACTGGTAAATTTATATAAATCCTATTAGTTGTTAAATAAACCATCACTTTCGATGATTCTATACACTCACTGGCTATTTTATAAAATAACAAATTCAGTACATTCACAGTAACATATATACGTATTTCATTCTCAGAAATATGTGTATATCCTTTAAAGGGGAGCTATATCGTATCTATGTACTCTATATAATATATAATTTATTAGAGATATATATCACTTATTGGAGAGATATATTCTCTCTCGCGTATACAACCTTACATGGAGATATTTATAATTTAATGTAGAAAAATATTTAAATTCTCAGATACATTTTTAATTTAATGCATGCATCAGTTTTGAATGTGCTGAATGTCATGAGTTTGTAAAGTCAATGATGATTCTATAAAGCCACTGGTTTACTTGGCGAATGTAAAAAAACTCTTCACTATTCCACATACTCGCCGAACACTTTACAAAATCACCAGTGAGAGGACCATCAACCACCAGTGAATGTTAATAAGTCCCGTAAAAATTAGGTTTGGTTAGGTTAGTTTAGACAAGCTTGGACAAGTTTATTTTAGCTTAGGTTAATTTAGACTAGGTTAGTTTAGGTTAGTTTGGATTTATGTTCTGTAGTTTTATCCACATACACTAGTTATTTTATAAAATCACCGGTAAATGTAGATAATAGAGTTCATGTTTCATACTTTCACCAAACTGCATTGAAAAATGTATAAAATCACTGGTAAATTTATATAAATCCTATTAGTTGTTAAATAAACCATCACTTTCGATGATTCTATACACTCACTGGCTATTTTATAAAATAACAAATTCAGTACATTCACAGTAACATATATACGTATTTCATTCTCAGAAATATGTGTATATCCTTTAAAGGGGAGCTATATCGTATCTATGTACTCTATATAATATATAATTTATTAGAGATATATATCACTTATTGGAGAGATATATTCTCTCTCGCGTATACAACCTTACATGGAGATATTTATAATTTAATGTAGAAAAATATTTAAATTCTCAGATACATTTTTAATTTAATGCATGCATCAGTTGTAAAGACCAATTTTCCTTGGATATATATAAATATATATCCTGTCTTGTAGTATGCTATCTCGAATAAATTTCAAAGAAAACTGACATATATATCAGTTTAAATAGTTATATATATTATATATATATATGTATATATTCTATATACATATATATATATGTATATATTCTATATATATGTATATATATATATAGAGAGAGAGAGAGAAAGAGCGAAAGAAAGAAAAGAAGAATAATACATTGAGAAAGAGATGAGTATAGAAAGCTATAGATAAAGTAAGATAATGTGAATGTAAAGGGGAACATAAACATAAGTATATATATTTCCCTTTCTATGCCATATCCATAAAGAGAAAGGATATCTACATTTTCTCTCTATTTCCAGCTTCATATTTTTCCCTAACTCATTTAAGTTTCTTTCTCTTCTTTTTCTCAATTTTTTTTCTGCTTTTCATTATAATTTTCTCCACTTTTTATAACTGTCTCGTCCTATTACTTTTTAGTAAATTCCTGTGAATGAAATACAAATACATTACAACTGAAACAAACGTTAATTTACTAAAACTTATATTTTATTTTATCTTTGCAAATTATATTTTTAAGAAAGAAATCCTTAAGCCCATCTCCCTTAACTCTTATTGGTATCAATAAAAGCCTCAACAAACCGAGATCATAAACCTCAATAATACTAGTGAGTGAGAAATATGGAACATACAGCCATTTGGAATAACGCCATTTTATTGTGGCTGTTCATGAAGATGTGTCCCGTCCAAAACAACCACCACTCACCCCTTTCCTATTTACTTGGCCCCTTTGGCACATCACGGCTGGTTTAACATATGACTGATGGACCTTTTCAAACGATCCTTCATTGACAATAAAGAGAATACCTTCTTCTATGTAGTGTTCTAGCAGAAAGCCTCACTTTATTCATATGGCATGATTTCGAAGTCGATAAAAACATAATTTGGTTTCTCACTCGTTCGGGATGGATATATATACAGGGTGGGGACCGAAATAATTATTAGACTATTAGTAACTTGAAAATTAACATTTTAATTGAAAAGTAAATATTTACTAGCTAAATAAAAGCAAAACACATACTACAATTTTTCACTTTTTGAAGATAATGTCATCTCAGGTGAGCACTACCGGACGTTGTCCACGTTGTCCATAACGTTCCTCAGCATTTATCGTCAAATTGTTTCCGCCCCACCTTGTGCATGTCACTACTTCGGGAATCCCTATCGTATTTGTTTCGTCAGGTGGATGGAAGTGTCCGACACCTGAGCTCAGTTGATAGCGTGTATCTCTACTGAGATAAGAGTCCCGGGTTCATTTCCTTGCATGGCTGAAAAATGTATCATCGTTGAAATGTGGGATTGCCCTTCCACAGTGATAAATTAACGGCGTGGGATTGGATGCTGTGCCTGTCCTAGTCATAAGTTATATTATAAGGTGTGTGAAGCTACGACAGGCCTAGCAAGCCATTTGTGAAAAAATATATTGCTTGAATGAAAAAAAACTGACCCAGCCCACAGGCAGGAAACAGTAATGGATGTAAAAAATAATGTTGATGGAAGTATATGGGTGCGCAACACGAGACATTTAGAAATGTGTTTTGATGTTATTTATTGATATTAGTCTACATAAATGGCTACAATAAATGTGATGGTGTTTGAATTATGTTAACTAAAGACTTAAAGAAGCATTTAAGCTATCATCCCACTATCCCGCACAATAACTAGCGTGTCTAAGCTCGACACTCGCGTGACAGATTGTTTTATCTCACACGTGACACCCGGAACCCATTGCCACGCGTGGCTTCTAGGCCACATATACGTACAGTTCGTTACATCAAGCGCCATCTTGAAGGGTGTCGGCTTCTCCTTAATTTATAATATAAGGAACGTACTTAGATGTTACATAATATACTTAAATTGATTGGTAAAACTTCTTGGTCAGTTAAATCAAGATAGAAATAATAAACATAACATGCAAAATAATTTATTTAGGAAAACCTAATTATCATGAATTATTAAGTCAATTAAAACAGGTACAGTAACATTTTTAAAGATCCTTAATTGTTATGTTCTTTTGAACAATTAGTGAGGAACAGATATTTAAATTAGGGATTTTTTCAACTCTACATTCTTACAAAGGCTTGTTCAGTATTTAATTACATTTAATATGACATTTTTCCTCGTGAATCCTTTAATTGGCTTACTTAAAATGTAGTTCAACATGATCAAATCAATTACATTAGATAGATTAACCGGGTATGTATAAATATATATATTAATTACGCTAATGGAGTAGTGAAGAGAGTGGTATAAGTTTAGAAAAATGTATAAGTGTTTGCGTGGAAGAAGAGTGAGAAACATTTGAGGTAAAATTACTTTCAATCCACCCTCCCGGGATTCGAATCTCCATCTCTCCTTCACTGATATAAATAAATAATATTGCGTGTCTGGGCTATATCATTCATAGACCAGTAGTGTAAAGATTAGCTAGTATTAATTTACCATTGCCCTGGGGACGCCCGAATGGAATCGTACATCCTTTCCGTGGAAGCTCTTTCCGTGTTTCGATGAGATGAGACGAGACGAGACGATAGACGATAGACGATAGACGATAGACGATAGACGATAGACGATAGACGATAGACGATAGACGATAGACGATAGACGATAGACGATAGACGATAGACGATAGACGATAGACGATAGACGATAGACGATAGACGATAGACGATAGACGATAGACGATAGACGATAGACGATAGACGATAGACGATAGACGATAGACGATAGACGATAGACGATAGACGATAGACGATAGACGATAGACGATAGACGATAGACGATAGACGATAGACGATAGACGATAGACGATAGACGATAGACGATAGACGATAGACGATAGACGATAGACGATAGACGATAGACGATAGACGATAGACGATAGACGATAGACGATAGACGATAGACGATAGACGATAGACGATAGACGATAGACGATAGACGATAGACGATAGACGATAGACGATAGACGATAGACGATAGACGATAGACGATAGACGATAGACGATAGACGATAGACGATAGACGATAGACGATAGACGATAGACGATAGACGATAGACGATAGACGATAGACGATAGACGATAGACGATAGACGATAGACGATAGACGATAGACGATAGACGATAGACGATAGGCGATAGGCGATAGGCGATAGGCGATAGGCAGTATAAGGGTGTGGAACCAGTGGAAACACTTAAACCTAGCTTAATGGTTAACTAATCAAACCCTAGTGACCGTTGTGACAATTCCCCTTTAGAGAAATATACCCAAGGTACCAGCCGGTAATCGACCTCAGGACCTCTATACTCGTGTGCACTTAACACCACACCATGGGGCTCGTTTTCTTCACTATTAATACATAATAGCACAAGAGCGGCACAATAGACCATGCAACCACTGATGCGGGTGACAATCTGATATTACAAGTAGATAACATCTTTTAGCTATATTATATCACTATAAAATATCTGTCATTTACTGATATTTTATTTATTTAGTACAACTCTTTTTTTCTATACAAACTGTAAAAATAAGGACCTTAAATCGCGTTTCTTCCCATGAGACTGGACTTCCAGTTACGGTGAGATCGAGACTCTAGTCCCATTTGGGTATACTAAGGATTTTTTCTGTCTAAATGGTTTGTCACCCTTCCTCCAAGTAAATGTGAGTAAACTTCTAAAATTGTACCTACATCACCTCAACTCCACTAGCACAATTAGTGTGAATGGACATAATGATCTGGACCCCTAGTTTTGAAACTTGCGAAAATACTCGCAACTCATAAACTCGCGAATCACAGGCTGTACCAAAAGAGAGCTAATTTTGAGAGATTTCTACCGTCGTGCGAGTCGGTATAGCGTTGTTTCGCATGCGACTGAGTTTTAAATCTGACAACACTGTAAAACCATGACGTGACGCCAAAGAACTGGGGCGATGAAATGCCACAACACGTTATTATAAAAGATACGTAACTGAAAGTAAACACTATGATTGTATTGAGTGCATCATGTAAAACGATTTGTTTAGTTTTATTAGGAAACCATCTTCCAGTTTTTTGCGTCTAAGTTAGTCTCAAAATATTCTCAGATTATATGGATAGTAGTTATACCGTTGCTATACCCACTATTCAGCTTAGCTTATTGGTAGCGTGCTTTTCTGAAACTCAAGTACACAGAATCGGTCCCACCTCGATTTTAATATTTTAATTTTTTGTCTGAATTTAAATCACTTGTTAATAATTAGAATTCAGTAAAATATTATTTTACTTTCGCAACTATTTTTAAAACATGCCTTAAAGGTTTTTACTATGAGAATAATAATTAGCGTGCTTAACCTTATTTTTAAATTTGTATATTTTTATGTCATAACCCTCATTAGTTTAATTTTTAAATAATCACCTACACACAAAATTCCAAAATTAATGCACTGTTTTTAATTTACTACTTTGTTAAATTATTTTTAAAGGATAATATTATGGTAATCTACGTAGGCTCAAATACCTTGTATACTTCTATAAAAAAATATTTAAAACAAATCACATGCTTACTAATACAGTCATTTAAAATTAAAGTTTAAAGTCTGATAAAATTTAAAAAAATAATTATGACAGAATTAGAACACGTAAAATCTAGATTATGAGCATGTCACTCTACCGACTCAGCCAAATTGACGGTTAAATAATTTGAAAAAGTTAAAATATAAGCTATTATTATATTTTCACCCAAACAAACCTATTTATTGAAGGAATGAGTAAAGTATACAAAGCAATCATTTTGTTTTCTTCTGTAAACTTATTTTGTAAAATGGTAGGTTTATTTCAGCAAAATCACTCTCAGAAGGTTACAACCTAAGAGGGGGATGGCATCCATTTTATTATATTATGCTCTACTCGACAGACAAGCTCTGTCTCGCACGGTGTGAGGCTGGCAAGTAGAATCCACTCGCTATTCGATCGTGTGGCGTCAGTTTTCGCAGCACAATAGTTTAAAAATTTGGGGTCTGTGAGATTGTGTGCGAGATGACAGAAATACGCTAGCGAATTGCTACTCACACATTTAAAAATTAGGGATCATGGGGGGGATTACAAGTTGTGGTGCCACTATGTAACACAACGAAAATTTGCTTTCCTATATTACCATTAATTCACATAATGAAGACTGCATTGGTTGTCTTATGAAAATTGTGTATACATATTTTGAGTTATTATCGTTCTTAAGGAATCAAAAGGAAATGTCAATACCAATACAATCTTCAAATATAAGTTTAACGTAGAAAATGAGTTATGTTTAAAGTTAGCCGTATGAGTTTCCATTATCAAAACTTTAAACAAACACTAGAGACAAACCAATTATCGAATAGGTTTCCGATTGATTTTTTTGTACTAAAAACCAAATTTGTATTAGTTTAGTGCAGGGTATACATTAGTCTACTAGGCTTAAATGTTTTTTTAAAGTTGTTTCAATCTTAATATAACTGTTAAACAATATATTTAGATAGTTTTGAAACTTCCGAATGTTAGATATATCATGGCAAATAACTTACAAAAATACGAACTAATACTTCATTAAATTACATAGGGGCCTAGTTTTTGACATTCATATCGACCTGCATTATTTTATATATTTGTGTTTTCCATCGATTATTTAACTTAGAAAGATTCTTAATAATTTATTTCGCGTATTTATTGTTAAAATATTTCCAAATCTATTTAAGTTGAAGATAAAAAATTAGATATATTTAATCGTAGTTTATAGTTTCATATGCCCACACTGATGGGCGTGTAAACCAAGGCGTTAATCTCGTATGGTTTGCTGGTAATGGGTGAGTCGAGGCTCAAATTTTTGCTGAGTGTGCTGAGTCTCGCTCCCCGGCCCCATTTTCTAAAGGGCCCATTTTATCTTCACTTCGCTCCCCGGCCCCCCTTTCTAAAGGGCCCATTTTATCTTCACCCAAATTTGGCTACACCTCCTCTTGAGTCTATCTTCCTCATCCTTACCCCATTAGACTAAATAGCTCTGCTAACTAACGTATAGCTCAGATGGTATAAAAAGAATTGTTTATGAGACTTTGAATTTCTTGGTCATTTTCATCAAACCAGTTCTGATGTTTGTTCTCTGTGCAATCAACCAATTCTTCGCAGGCTGACAGTACTGCTCACTTCACACACGCTCATCGTCAAGATATGGAACTCCGTAACCACCCCTGCTGACTTAAGAGACGTACTAATAATAATCATATTCAAAAAGGGAGACAAGGCTCAGTGTGGCAACTATCGTGGAATATCCCTGCTTTCCGTTGCCGGCAAAACTCTTGCCAGAGTTCTATCCAACCGCCTGATACCACTCGCAGAAGGGTCTTTACCAGAAACACAATGTGGATTTAGACCCAACTGAGGTACAGCTGATATTATCTTTAGTGCAAGGCAAATGCAGGAGAAATCCAGGGAACAAAACCGCCCTCTATACATGGCCTTCATTGATCTCGTCAAAGCCTTCAACTTGGTTAATCGAGATTCTCTTTGGAAGATTTTAGCTCTAATTGTCTGCCCCCCGAAATACAATCAGATTCTTCGCCTGCTGCACGATAACATGAATGGCACTGTTCTGAGCAATGGACTTGGGAAACCCTTTGAGATCACAACGGGTATCAAACAAGGATGTGTAATTTCCCCCACTCCATTCTCAATATTTTTGGGAATTATAATTTATCTTATAGATGGTAAACTACCAACGAGTGTGGAAATAGTGTACAGGACGGATGGTGGCTTATTCAACTTTAGCAAACTACGAGCGAAGACCAAGATACCCACAACGTCAGTTCTCGAACTCCAGTACGCGGATGACAACGTTGTTTTGGCCAACTCAGAAGAGGACCTCCAAGCTATTTTGACTACATTTAATAAGGCATATACGTTAATTGGTCTGGGAATTAATATCGGAAAGACCCATATTCTGTATCAACCTGCACTAAATTCCAACGTTGCAGCTCCTGCCATCACAATCAACGGGGAGGTCTTGCAGAACACCGACCTCTTTTCTTACCTTGGCAGTCACCTGTTGACAAATGCTAATATTGATTATGAAACCCAACACCAACTAAAATGTGCTAGCGCAGCTTTTGGATGGTTGCGAGCAAGAGTCTTTGACAGACATAATATCAGAACTCAGACCAAACTGTACGTGTACCAAACTATCATAATACCAACTCTTATTTATGGGTGTGAAGCTTGGAACACCTACAAAAGGCACCTAAAATGTCTGGAGAGGTACCATCAGCGTAGCGTTGTCTTAGGAGAATCCTCAGAGTAAACTGGCAAGACCGGCGTCAGTGTCTTAGAAGAGGCCACCAGTATTGAAGCGTTGATCATCAAGCATCAACTTCGATGGACAGGCCACGCTGCTCGAATGCCCGAAACTCGACTCCTAAAACAGATTATGTATTCACAGTTGAAGGATGGACAACGAAACCTGAGGGGACAGCACAAACTGTACAAGGACGTTCTTAAGTCCAACATGAAGAAGTGCCTAATCGACATCGACAACTGGGAGGCCACAGCGGCCAATCACCCGGCATGGCGTCGGCTTGTCCACGAAGGCCAACAACACTTTGAACTACAACGAAGAAGACACCAATCTGACAAGCGTAATTCCCGAAAAGAGCGAATACACCATAGGAGAGTCAACACTCAACAGTCAGCTGTTAACGGAGACAACGTCTGCCAACACTGTGGGAGAGTCTGTATCTCCAGGATTGGTCTTTACAGTCACCTAAGAACCCACAATCTCAACTAATTATATCCGTGGAAGACAATCATAATTGTTAGCGAGTGATAGCCCATCATCATAATAAGAATTGGACCGCCAAATAAAATAGCAAACCATAAAATTAGGGCTGGGCCGATGCCGATTATTAATCCGATCATCGGCCGATTATCTCATAGCCGGCGATTCCGATGATCGGTGTTTGAATCTCCGATTATTTATGCCGATTATTCAAAATGTGTGGGTATATCTTAATTCCTAAAAAAATAATATTTTATGTCCTAAAAAAATAATATTTTATCTCTGCTTTCTCGTATGTCATCTTTGAATAATTAGCTTGTTCTTAGCGACTTAGGTTTGAAATAAACAGCACATCCAACATTCCAAACAAAATATATCAAAATAAATATATTTACCATAGGTCTTTTTCCAATTTATGCACGTTATTAGAAATAAAAATACTCACAAGTAACAAATCTAATAATCATAAAATAAAATATTAGCAGATTGGTGTTGTTTTATTTCGATTTGTTAAAGATGCCCAAAAAATGAAACATCGGACGTAATAATCTCGCACATGCGCACATTTTGTTTTAAATGGAAACCGTTTTTCTTTTAATGCAAGTACAAAACTTTCCACTGGCAGGGAATTTGTTTCGCTCATATTTCAATATGAATTGAATTAATATATATTAATATTTAAATTTTACATTTTCTTTAATAGTTAAAAGTAAATTAAAATAAGTTTTAAAGTATTTCTTAAAAAAAACCACGAAAAATAACTTTCGTTGCACATTATGTTATTTATTATTTATTTTATCATATTGAAGTAGAGATGGGCAAAATCGTTCTTTTAAATGAACGATTCATTGTATCTGGTTCAGTTCAATGATCCGTTCATTTTGACCCGTTCACCGTTCATTCGATTTTCTAAAGGTAGTTTTTATTTAAATGTAGTTAAAACAATGTTATTTTTCATTAAGATTATTTAAATTGTTAATAAAAAGATCGGATTACTGTTTAAAAATGGTGATGCCTTTTTATTATACTTTTTTTTAAGAAACCACTTATTTCTATACGATATTAATATTTAGTAGTTAAATTATGATGGAATGCTTTGTAGAATCACAAAAACCTATGTTATGATATATCTAAATCACAATTCACAAAAATATTACGATTGTTAAAAATTGTTTAATATTGAAGCCATATTTTAATAGACATTGGATGTAAAAATTCCTATTTCATCTAAAAACAAAATAGATGTAGGCCTATTCTCCTTGTGTGCAAAAATATGTGTGCCTTGATTATTTTTTATCATTAAAATTAAATTTAAATTTGCTGATTATGATTTGTCTTTGTCTAATGAAAGGGTCAGTAGGCCTATTTAATCATAAATGTGAAATCATATTTTAATTATCTAACATGTACCGGTATATTTGCTATTTATTATTGTGATTTGTTTTTGTTTAGTGACAGGTTCACTTGTCCTAACAATAACAATATAAAATAATAATTAAACAACCTTTACATTTTAAAAGTTTATATTTAAATGTTATTAAAACAAAACTATATTGGACATTATAAAACTAGTAATTGTAACTTTTTTTTGCTTTGAGGGTCATTTTACTTTATACACTTATTAAAATTGAAAACAAAAATAATCGGCATCGGTGATCGGCCTAATCGGCAACAAATGATCGGCATCGGACTAATCGGCAAAATAGCTGATCGGCCCAGCTCTACATAAAATGTTTCAGACTATCCTGATGCTTTGGCTCGGCCATTAGGTATCACGTCGATTCATAAATAATTAATATTATTATATTAAACAAAAAACTAGTTTGGGTCTATGCGTTCATTTCGTTTCAATGTCATTATCCATAAACACATACACACGCGAAAAATACTCTTCAACTCAACTCAACTCAACTCAATTTCATTTGTTGATCTCGTACAATCCTCAATATATTTCGACTTACGTTTAACAAGTTTAAGGGTATCACAGGGATTTCCCTCCTATTTTCAAAAACTTAAATCCGACAGTTCTACCTCCCCTCTCCTCCTTTCCCTTCTCAAAATAGGCCTATACAAGTTTACATTCTAACAGAAGCTTCAGTGGCGAAATACATCTCTTTCGTTTTCAGAAATGGGAAAGCAATGAAAAGGGGAGGGGGCTTAAAGGAGGGGGGAGGGAACTAAGTTCGCTTTGAAACACACCTCTAGTTTCAGGTCATCATAGCCTTAGGTTATTTTCGGAAAGTTAGGAGAATAAGGCTATACATCTCTCCCTTCCTTTCACTTTCCAGTTATACGCCACAAACACTTGGTGTTGGTGAGGGGGATGGGAGGGGTGGAGAGGGTAAGTTGAAAATACTTGTTTAGGACAGAAGCTGTTTGAGATGTCAGTAGAGTTGGAAACGTTTAATAGTTTTGTAGTTTCAAATAAAAATAGGGGCTGATTTTTTTATTTTAGTTATGTATTACTACACTTTTGGCATATACATATATGTACTAGATATCCTAATGTATTATGGGTAGTAGAGGTTTAATTTAGATAGAGTGTACCCTCATTTGTGTGGAGGGAGAGTGTAAAACCATTTAGGAAAGTTTACTCTCAGGACACGTGGCCGGCAATCTCCCCAAAACAGTAGGTAGGGATGATAAAAGGTATAATTTAGAAAAACTATACTTATATTTGTGGGGAGTAAGAGTGCAAAATCATTCATGAATAACCTTCTTTAGATGGCCCTACACCTCTCTGAGATTCTAACTCGGCTGGTAAAATCATAAGTTAAAGAGATTAGATAATATTGTTTTATTAGCTAATTTTCTCATTATGATTTAATATTATTTTCTAACAATTTAACTTGAGAGCATATCTCACCCTATGAATAACACCTAGATTTGCTGGGCAAAATAGATAATGAACCAGACCTCGCATTGGGGCAATGCGAATTCAGCCCCCTCAATCCTTTAGCAGTATTATTTCGGCTGCGGCTAAGAACATGAATTCGGCCCCAAGAACCAACCAAAACCTTTCCACATCATTCTGTACAGAATTAGTATCGTGTTGTGCCTTGTATTAGGTTAGGTTCCTTTAGGATTTTATTATGTTTTGCCATAATTTAGGTTTGGTTGTGTTGTCATACCATCCATCACTTGCTATATTTCGTTCACTTTAAGAAAACAATTATATCCACCCGGAGTGCAACGCTAACAGCCGGATCTGCTTCGGTGGCCGCAAAGTCTAAGACGTCACTCTCGTGTTAGACTAGACTACCGATGAAAGATAGATCGGAGTTTGAGTCCAGGTCGGGTGTACTGAGGGAAGGTTACCAAAATGGTTTTCCAATCTCACTTCAACCAAATACGGGTACACTTCATCTAAATCCAACCTTACTCATTCCTAACTCATTTAGCGTAATGAGTGCATATGCATATAATCTGAAAAGGTGGTGCTAAAAAAAAAAGAAGCTAGATCCGAGTTAGTACACCAACATGGGACCGAACTCCGACAACCTGCTTTCTCAACCACTCAGCGGAGTCGAGTTCGTATGCAGACGTCACATCGCGGTGCGGTGGTTTCCTACAATCTTTGTTAGAAAGCAGTAGAATGGAGACCTGTAAATCTATTCAAACGCATTTAAAAAAAGCAAAACAAAATTGAAAATAACTATTTCACTAATTCCTATGGCGCTGTTGTAAAGTAAAGAATCCAAAAGATCACACTTTGATGAAATTCACCACTAGGCTCAAGTTATTAATGCCCCGGAATCATTGGCCATGAGTTGGGCTCTTAAAAGGCTATTTAGGAAAGATGCAAACAAAAAATATAGTTAAAAAGTAACACTCGTATAATTATGAGATGTATACAGACATCATGGTAAAAAGTAGCGTATTTTTTTCGCTTAGTCCTTGTAAAAACAAAACAAAAAAAAGACACATGTTTAGTTTTAATTATACATCACATCGGTTTGTTATTCAAATATCATTAAAATATAATTTGTCTTTTCTCTTAAGATACGTTTCAGGGCGATTTCCTTTTTTTGTTTTGTCTGCTATTAATGTTCAGTTTTCAAAGCGATATCTGTGTACAAGGGAAGTAAAAGGGACTCGTGGTTATTAGAGCGTGCTAAAAAAACTGAAAGGGAAATACAAAAAAAGTATGCTGTCTGAATGTTAATTGCTGTTGATGTTCGAGAAAAAAAAAAGAAGAGCCCCCTAGGTTTATTTCTTTGAGCATCTTCGTCAAGAAAATAGATCTCATTTCCGTTAAAATGTCTTCATCCAAATTTAGGCAGTGTCGAATTAAAACAAAAAAGTAATGTGTTTCACTACAAGTCCGGGATATCCCTATATTTACACTAATTATGAATAGGTAAGGAAGGCGACATTTAGAGAAAATATACACACATTTGCGTGGAGGAAGAGAGAAA
The DNA here is from genome assembly GCA_902151455.1 of Timema bartmani. NCBI lineage: Eukaryota > Metazoa > Arthropoda > Insecta > Phasmatodea > Timematidae > Timema > Timema bartmani. The sequence goes on along the minus strand of CABFWB010001370.1, from coordinate 36,385 downwards.
AGCCATTTAGGTTTATATTTAAAGAGGAATCAAATAAATAATCTTGAATTAAACAAGCAAGAAGAAAAGTATTTCCTATGACTAGGTGAATTCCACGAAATGCTCTTGTGATGAAAAAAGTTGATCCATAAATTTAATATGAAATAGTGAATGGAGAGTTAAAATAATAATAAACCCGTAAATTTAATACGTAGATTCCTAAAATAGCTGTAAAAAATAATCCTTTAAGTATTTATGAATACTTATTTTCTATAAAGTCTGTTATGGGCTCATGTAATAGCATAAATCGAAGTTAATAAAATGACAGTATAAAGTAAAGTAATTTGAAGAGTTTTAAATATTAGATTTCTAAGGGTAGTCATGTTGCTCCAATATCAATTAGACCTAAGTTTTGAATACCAAACCTCTCCGTCGTTGGCAAAACCAAACCAGACGAAGTTGATGCCTTCACCCACTTGTCCTATATGGCCCGTAGGGATAAATAATCCAAACTATACAATGTTCTTCATTCCATTTTCTTCTTATTCAAATGTGACTTATTGACACAGACCAGTAAATAATTTAAAGAACAGAGTTGAAACCACAAACTATGGGAACGTGGACACAAAGTTTAGCCTCTTCTACTATGGAAGAAAATAATTAAGTGTAAATGAAAGGCGAAGTTTGGAGGATGAATGATTATAATTATGATTTACCGGTGACAGAGAGGTTGGTACTCAAATCTATCCTGAGACAGGTATCAACTTGACGTCCTCCATTTTCATCAGTCCTTCCTGGGTGTTTTCTTTCATATTCTTGTAACTTCTTCCTTTATTAATATCTGTTATCAATCCACACCCTCATTTTATTCTTTTTCCAACTAACTTAATCTCCATGATCATCTTCATTAAAGAATCCTTACCTAGTGTAGTGACCCAACCAAGACCTTTATCTCTTCCTTATCATCCCAATCAAGCTCCTCTTTTTTTCCTACCCTCTTCAATACCTCCTTATTCCTGACCCAGTTCGTCTATTTTTACTTCACCAATCTCCTTCTTTGTTCCCTCTTTCTGTTTATCAACGTCTCAGATCCATTCGTCATCACACTCCACACAAATCATGTTGTTAACCTCTTTCTTAGCTCAATCGCGATGCTTTCATATCCCAGCGATACCCTCGGCCTTCCATATTTACAATTTAACGCCCACGAACAACTAACACACGCATATCTAGAACGATCAAGGCGTACGCCGAGCTGGTCAGGATCCGAACAAGGGACGTTCGGTGAAAATACACCGCGTGCGTTAAGACACCAAATGGACTATAAAACGCGGATCACAGAATTAAGAATGATATATGTATGTTGCTTAATTTGTTGAATGGTTACGGTTTGAAAATTGAATAGCCGAGTGGTCCCCAAAGAAAATGCCCGTGGACGCCATGTCACCAGCCGAAGATTATGACTAATCAACTGGCTCATTCAATCAGGTGAAAATTGTTTTAATATAACTGATAAAAATAAGTTTTCTCTATTAAAAAGTGTAGCATACAATAAAAAAAAGGTTGCTTGAATTTACTTTTTTTGAGGATTGCTTTCAACCTTGAACATCATAAAATAAAAATTCAAATCTCAACTAGCTGATGCCCACCTTAAAGATTGTTCACGGGCTGCGTTACCAGCAATGAGAAATAATTGGCTTAAGAATCGTAGTGACTAAGATCACACTTACTTAAAACGTGAATTAAACGTTCGGGTGCTAATTGGCATGTAGTTAAATATGTTTAACTTATTTTAAATCGAATAAAAACTATTTAATATATTTATTTTTTCATTCATTATCTTAACTTCCCTAAAATTTAATGTGGATAAAAATGGGCCAAAACCCACATGTTTCTTGTAATGTAGTTTCCAAAAATTGAAATTAGAATTTTTTTAACTTCCCCCTTTTTTTTTATATCCCTTTTAAAATATATGTTTTTTGTATTATTTGGCGTACAAATAAATATACATTTTCATTTAAAAAAGTTAGAAATGGAACAAAAATAATATAAAATACCTTCATCAAAAATAATTATAAAAATAAACTCATCACTTTGAGTTTATGGTTTTATGCAGGCTATACCTCATTTTGTCGCCCCTTCTTCCGTTATGTTGACCCACCTCATCCCCCTAGGCGCACCGTCTCACAATTTACTAGCCTCCGTAGCCTTTCACACATTTAATTAACCAGGCAATTATTTAATAGGGTGATAGTACGAATTCTGTGAAACTTGCGGCCGTAATAAATTAAGTGGTTTTACTGCCTCGCGATAGTTTGGTTTTGTGATATACACCCTGCTCAATTCTTCAAAGGTTAGGGGTGATAAGAGTATGGGTATGTATGAGTGTGTTTTGCAAGGAATGGAAGGAGTGAATTAAATGAATGCATTATGCATTTTATGCTCAGTTTATAAGCAACAAGTGAGTTGTTGTTGATGTAAAGTTTAATGTTTGTTTTAATTAGCTTAACGCAACGTTTTCGTTATATTCGCTATATTAATAAAATGAAGAGTGTATGTATCTGTCTTTCTGTCATGAACGTTGCACCCTTTATATCCTACACCCTTTTTACTCTTTTTTAACAACTTTTTAAAAATGTAGCTCTTTTTACACTATAATATTTCCCCGAAGTTAAGCTGGGAAATTAATGTAAAGTGGGATAAAAAGAGTAAACAGGCCAAAAATGGTAAAAGTGCTAAAAGAAAATCTGATCATAAAAGTGCAATAAAACCAAATGGCAAAAATTTACAAAAATGACCAAAATGTAAAATGTCAAAATGGGCAAAAATGCACAACTGAGCAAATATGATAAAAAATAGTACTAAGGGAGAGAAGTAAATCATAAGAAAATTAAATGATTATAAAGGTTAAAAGGGATAAAAAATAATTTAAAAAATTCAAAAGATTAAATTGCCATAAAAGAGAAAAATTGGGTAAAAAAAATTTAAGGGCTAGAAAGCGTAAACGGAATGGAAAGAGTAAAGATAAAAAAAAGGGGGTGAATAGGGGGTGAATAAGGCATTAAGGGGAAAAAAGGGAAAAAAGGGAAAAAAGGGAAAAAATTGTATTACTTTAGGGTAAAGAGGGTAACAAAGTTAAGAATGTGTCAAACGTGCAAACAGGGTAGAATGGGTGAAATTGGAAAACTGGTAAATGGGATAAAAAGGTTAAATGAGGTAAATGCAATAAAAAATGTTAAAATACTTTTGAAAGGATTTAACAACATCCCTAATAACTAATTATTTATGCTGTGACACTCTTCTTTCTTTTTTATTATCACTTTCTTTTTTTTTTATCACCAGCAGGCAATAGCTCAAAGTTTTGTGTATAGAAAAGTTATAACTTAATTTCTAAACGAAATGTCATTCTTTAAAACATGTTCATATTATATCTCTATTTTGACATTGTGTATTATTCAGCCTACTTGCACGTTTTCTATCACAATTTAAACCAATAAAGGATAAATATATAAACATAGTTTAAGATGTGGTTACTATTCTTTGTGGTTAATTGTATGTACTAAAAATAGCAAAACTACTTTATAGATTCCCCGTGAGAAGAAGGGGTAGACGAGCTAGTCTTAAATATTTATTTACATTGGGATTTATAATAAAATAAGGAAAAGGGATTATCCCGAATTGGTTAGAAAATTATTACCTTAAAATAAAATATAGTACTATAATAAGCAAAATAACATTTTAATTTTAAAATAACATCTAATCTAACCTAATATTGTATTATAACTGGCCTCGTGGTTTAGTGGGCAGAGTTTCAGGAGCCGGGTTCGATTCTAGGCTGGTACAGGGGAATTTTTCTCAAAATGGAAATAATTCCCATGTTCACAAAAGTTTGGATAGTTAGGCTTAAATTAGGTCAAAATCTTCATTGGCTTCACATCATAATATTTTACTATCATCTCATCGGGACATGGATTATTATCACCGCGTCTTACTACCCACTCGGATTGTATGCACTTAAGCTAATGTGTAATGGTAGGGTGATTGTGAGATGAAATGGAGGACCTACAAGTTGTGATTAATACACGTATTGTCAGAGGTGAAGGAAGGGTTTGGTATTCAGATAAATCTGTGCTAGGACCGAGGATTGAACCCCGGACCCTCAGAACATAAGTCCGACACCTTACCCCAAGACCACCAGGTCACCATCGGGACATTGAAATATTCTCCATGAAAATAATGTACGATTAGTACATTCGGGCATCCCCTGGACAACGGTACATTAGTACTGGCAAATCTTTCCACAAACTGAGCTAAGATGGATGTACAGTAGCTCAGACATGCCATTATATATATAACATTATATCATATCAAAAATTGGAATAGTGGATTTCAAAGTCACTTCATTAAAAATATAATATTATATTAATGTTCCCTTCATTTCCACTTAAAGGTAGTACTCATTCCTTGACGGATTACATTATAGCCCTATCTTATATGCTACGCCCTAGTGGAAATGTTTAAGGTAAGTTTGTTACCTCTCATGATAAACGAAATCCACGCTGTAATTTTCTTTAAAATCAATTTTAAATTAATGTGTAATCGATGAAAACGAAGCGCGTCCTTCAACACAACATTTTATTATTTTAATATAGAAAAAAAAAACTTTATCAAATGCGATAAAAAAAAACATAGCGCCTATAATTGTTTATTTTTAAAACTAATCACGCTGAATTGATAGACACTCTCTTTCCAAATTTAAGTTATGATACTATATTGTAGAGATGTATATTATCCCAATATTTCCCAATTGTTGGGATATATATATTTGATCAAAAACAATATAGCCTAACTGGGATTTTATATTTTCTTATGAAACGGGATTGTTTATGTTTGCTTTGTATTTAAAATGTTATTTTGCTTTTTTTGTAAATTACTTTAAGGCAATCCTGTTCCAATACATTGATCTATGGGGGAATCAGATAAAATAATTTGAATAATGTCCTCACTGTAATTTATAACATCAGAAACTGTGTATATTTTGACGTTTCTCATGTTTAAATGGATTATATCAAATATGTAAGTAAACAAAGCTAAAATAAAGTTTTATAAAGAAAATATAAAGGTCAAAGCGAGTATTCTAGAGCCCATCTCATTGTTGTTGTTTTTTATTGTTCCCATTTGGATATTGCACTATCTAAACTCTTAAGACGTTTAACGTTTTAACATTGTTTCATCTTTATTTTCGTTTCTCTTTCATGTGATAGTTGAGAGTCTGCTTCTTTTGCCTTTCTTTCCTATTGTTTCCTGTAAGATTAACGGCATTCTTTTGTTTCACCCCAAGAAGTATTACGTATTTCATTTGTTTTTTTCCACTATAGACAAAAAAAATCCTTTAATGTTTATATGGTGCCAAGAAATGGTTGTGTATGTGTGTGAATCGTGAGAATGTTTTGTTGTCAGAAAAAAGTTTTTATCTTCGTTTCCGCCTTTGCTTAGGAATACTGTATATATATTTTTTTAAGGATAGCTTTGGTGGGGGAAATGGAGGGGAAGGAGTACGCAGATCACGTGTTCTTGTTTATTTCGTGGGAAGTTCTGTGGCAGGTATTATTCAATTTACAACTACTTTAAAATAAATAAACGATTGAATATAATTAAGGAAAAGTGATTCAGCACTCTTTACAAACCAACCAAATCTATATGATATATTTTCGCCCCAAGCTAAGATATTATACATGTTTATGGCATGTAAACTATATCATTTTTAAAGCTTTTCTAAAATATATTAACTTCATTAACATAAATAATCACAATAAAACTGTCAACAAAACAGACAAGAAAACATACAACAAAACTCTAGCTTCTTATGACTACATAGGTTACATAACAATTCTCTTCTTTTCAGACTCAGAAATATTTATTAGAACACTTTTTTTTCAATAAACCTTTTTTTTATAAACTTTTTTTAGATATTCTGTATATTTACTGACGCATATAAAATGTCATAAGAGATATTCAGAATCTGTTTGAAATCCTTTAAGTGCCTACTTCACGAATTTTATTTAAGGCGTGATGATTCTCGCATGGTAATAAGAATGAATTTTAATAAGAATTGCCAATTTATATATTTTTGTCTATCACTTTTATTTCTCTCTCCATCTCCACCACCCTAGAGACGAGGAGATTCCTGTGTTTTGTCAATGGCTACACCACCCACGCAGAATCTCGTGGCAGAATTCAGACCCGTCTACCAGCTAATGAGAAATTCCCCCTCAATTCCCCTCACTCCCCTTCTGCAACCAAGTAGAAATAGTTTTTCTCGTTCCTGTCAAACGACTTTAAAGTTGCTTTCACCACTCTTAAACTTGACTTATTTTTGTTTTTCATAAATGACTGTTCTTTTAAAAGGGATATAGTTGATAGTTCTGGTTAAAGTTGATAGTTCCGGGTATAGTTGATAGTTCCAGTTATAGTTGAAAGTTCCTATAAATAATTGTTCTGTGGACAGTATACCTTGCTCCCTCCATGTTCTCATCGTTACTACAGTTTTAAGATTTATCTTTGAGCTTGAAGTTGATATTTCCCTTGGTGATCAAGTTGATGTTTCGCCTTAGTAATCAATTTAGACAGAAAACACATTAATACTATATTCAATAGTATATTTTATTCACAGAGGATAAACGCTCTTCAAGTGATTTAAGACGTCAGTCTTATAATAAATGTCAACATTTTAAAACAATATGACCTAGGTCAGCCATTCTCAACCCTTATAGGCTTGCGACATCGTTGTGAAGGGGATTAGAATCTCGTGGCACCCTTGTCAAGGGGATTAGAATCTCGTGGCACCCTTGTCAAGGGGATTAGTATCTTGCGGCATCATTGTCAAGGGGATCAGAATCTCGTGACACCTTGTCAAGGAGATTAGAATCTCGTGGCATCCTTTTAAGAAATATCGTAAGCGTTTAGTTTTTTACATTTATTTACGTTCCATCTAAAGTAGAATATATCAGAGTATCGTATTAAACAATTTATAAGTGTTCTAATATTGTATCTATTTAAAATTAAAATTAACATTTTTACTTACTTCCTTACTGAGTTAATTGAAAGATATAAATAACAAACACACTGAATGATATAAATAAATACAGTTATAGAGTAAAATATATTTGAAAATAAATAGACTAACACACAAACCAACCACAATGAGAAATCAGTAACGATGAATTATTTGTACTTATCAAAAAGGAAACAACTATCACTTCGTGTGCCGTGGCAAGTGAAATTCGTTAAGAACTTTCTTGTTCCTTTATTTTGATTATTTTATGGTTATATCTTATTTTATTTATTATACTTTCTTAACGCTACCCCCCTCAAAATCTTGCAGCACCCCTGGCCGATATCGTGGGGCCCCTAAGTGTCATGGCACACCGGTTGAGAATCCATGACCTAGGTACTCAATATATTGTTAGAGTTAAAAATTTAAAACACCTGAACATTCTTCAGCCTCTGACGGGGTCTGTTTGGTACATTAGCCTCTCTACCACCTCACCTTCTCCAATACCCAGTTCTCTCCTCTCTCCTCCACACTTCTCTGCTTTACCTTCAGCCTCCTGTCCCTTTGTATTCTTTCTCTTGGCCTCCTGCCTCCCACAATCTTTTTTGCTATCTTCTCCTACTCCATTCTCCTTACATGGATGTATCGCCTTAGTCGTGACTTCTCTGCACTGGTTCCTTCCTCTAACATTTTCATTTCTCATCCTATACTTTCTTTTCACTCCTAAAATATTTCTTAGAAATTGTATTTCAAATTCTTGAAATTTGCTTCCATCCTTCTCCTTCATTAAGCATGTTTTTACTGAATAAGTCAATATTGGTGCATAGTACTCCTGTTGATAAATCCTTTACACTTCATCGACACATCCCTCCATCCTCGTTTTATTTTCAAGAATGTAAAAAAAAATCCTGAGATAATGTATCAAAAAAAACTTTTGGAACAGCCACCATTTTGAAAGGGATAACTAATTTTAAATCCATGTAAATACATCATTCTATTTAGTTCAAAGAATATCCCTGGCATTTGGTCCACATATTGGAAATTTATCGCGGAATAAAGTTCCGGACAGACAGACCTATTACAAATCGTCAAGTTAAAACAGTACCTCACTTCGCTTGGTCAAAAATATCTTATGGGTATATTTCACAATATAATAATTTTTATTTTTTATTTTTTAGCACCGCATCCTACTACTAATTCGGGTCATACGCCTATGTACTAATTACACTAATGGGTTTTGGATAAGAAAGGCTTAATTCATAGGAAATGCCGAATTTGTCTGGAGGGGGAGTGGAAACCCATTTAGGAAAATCACCCTCAGTTCACCCGACCAGTATCGAACCCTGATCTCCCCGTTTTCGGCAATCTAGTCCAACACGAGAGTAGCACGGTTGACCACGTGGCCACCGAAGCAGGTGTCTGGTTGTATAGCTCATCTACGATAGGAGTGTAGGTAAGTGACAGCTAGCAGAAGGCCCTTTATTGCAAACAATGGCTGAAAGTATTATTAGAAGCGTTCGATAACACAGTATTACTAAACAAATAATAATTATATCACCTTTGGTTAACAGAAGTGACTTTCAGAAAATGTTTACAATAAAAAACCATCTGCTAGCTGTTACTAACCACCTCTTTTACCGTAGTTGAGCTGTAACTGATCGACGTATGAATTAATCGGTTCTTAGAGCTATCACTGAACCACTCGCCCCCGGTGACTCGGGGTCAGCATTTTCCAGCGGTCACACGATATTTGATTTTACAAGCTTGGCGTATCCACATAGGTGGGAATAAACTCTAGGCAACGGGTGCAAAAGTAATTTGTTCCGTCTTTCAATTAAATTAAATATATATTCAACTATATTCTAAATGTTATTTAATTGAAAAAGGTAACTAACTTTAGGTAACGCAAACAGCCGTGGTTCAAACCCATCTGAGGTCAATGGATATTTCTTGAGCAATAAAAATCCGTAGAGCAACGTCCTTCGGAAGGAAAGTAAAGCCGTCAGTCTCATGTCGATTGTGGCACTTAAAAGAACCCTGGAAGGTAAGTGAAATTACCTTTCCGGAAAAGTTGGTAGGTCCTTTAGCGTGCGCTCATAATAGATTCAGCGTGGAAGATAACGGGGAACTACCCCACTAACTGAACTTCCCCGGCACATGAGATTTCTACCAGATGGTGCAGGCAGTACTAACCATCCAAAAGGCTGGGTGAATTCCACCTATCTCTGGATGGATAGAAATCACATTAACCCAACCTTCGGGTTGTTGACTTTATAATAATCAAATAATAGGTTTGTGATTTATTAAACGATTCATACGGTAGATAAATAACCAATAAACCTTATTTCATACCTATTCTGCACTTATATTTGATTTGTATTTAATCTGAATCCCACTGTACCCCCTTCCACTCCTCTCCATCCCATTTTCATAACATCCGACACTTCGACTATCCAACCACCTGTCGGCTCCGTTTATGTCGAATAGCGGGAACTCTACTGTATAGTTAAATATATATTTTATTTTATTGAAAGATGCAATCAATGGTGGTTGTATTCATTAGCTAGAGATGAATTATTTCCACTTTTGTAAATATGGATTTCCCTGACTGGTACTAAGACGTGGAGCAATAAAAAAAAGTATTAATCCATTCTACTTTGACAGTATAGTATCCACATAGCACCCGTTGAGTGAAACATATGACTGTTTGTTCATTAAATGTCAAGATCGTCTCTCAATTGGAAACTATTACAGACCAGTTGGAAGGTGTTTGAAAAGTTGGGGGGGTGGGGAGATTTAACCCCCTTTCAAACCCTATGGCATTCATCGCAGTAAAGTAATCCCTAGGCTATGTGGTTACGACGTGAATTCAAGAGGAGGAATCTGCACTGATCCGCCTGTCTGACTATTCCAATTACGGTCGGTAAGCCGACGTGTAAAGGGTCCCAGGATTGAGCCAGCGAGAAAATGGGTGGGTGGAATGGGTTAGGAAGTTGTAAGGGGTAAAGGGGGTGAAATGAAACGTCTGTGCTACGGTGAGCGGCAGGGGTATAGAATATGTCTACGTATTTGCTCATCTCAACATCTGCCTTTGAGTTGGCCTTCCCTTTGGCCTTCACCTATAGGTTTCAAAGAGCTAACATTTATAATTTAATTTTAATTACTTATTTATATCTGCCTAAACATGTTTCAGCTTAGCCCTTTTGGATGTATGAGTATTCTTAGCCTAACTTTTCTTTCAACAATTTTATCAGCTTAGGTGAAAGATTTGATTTGATAAATATGAAAAAAAATTAAAATATGATGATTTATGTCATAAATTGAGGTGATTAGTATTCTTGTAAGCTTTTTTTTAAATAACATTTTGTTTTTTTAAGTTTATAACAAGTGCATAGCTTTAAAGATTTACTTAAATCTATAAGCTATTATTTAATTGATGCAATAGATACAGAACAGATTCAATAAAGTTAAAATTTAAACCTCGAGCCTTTTGTTGTGATCACTACATATTATTAAACTAAAACCCTTTCAAACTATTTGCAATTAGAATTAAATGACTCAGAAAAACATAAGAAAACTACTACGTCATTGTCTCATTTATAAAATATGTGAAGACTGTATAATGTTGGTAAGCTAAATGTGCACATCCCATTGCATTCTCTCATTTTGTCCCCGTCATATTATGGAGGCCTGTAGAGAAGTAACTATAGTACGATTTTGGTAGGAAGAACACTAGAAGTTAGTTACTAAATTTACTAAAACCATTTTAATATATTCATAGATCAAGTCATGTTATCCATAGCTGTCACTTTTGGTAGATATTATCAATGCCTATAAATTAACACAAATAATATCAATAAATGTTATCAGTGTTGGTCGCAAAGAAATATATTTGAAACTATCTCTATTGTTCTTCCAACCAAAATCAGAGTATAGGTAGCATCACATAAATAAGATTCCAACAAAATATTGGAGTTGAGCCTAGTTCTCAAACTCCACACACCCGTGTGGCCCTCAATCCGTAATCGATATATGGACATTAAACGAATATAATGATTTATATTTATGAAACATTTCATTTCAACAGATTAAATTAGTTTTCTCGTCGTTGGGTGATAGAATGTTTTCTTTCACTAAGTAAAAAACTGATGAAACATTTCAAAATAATACATTAATTTTTTTCGTCGTTGGGGGGAAAAAAATGATATTTCTTTCAGTTGATAAATATAGAAAAACTATAAACTAAAACTGATAAATTAGTAGAATGTGATCAATATTGATAGCAAAATATTTTTTTTCTTTTCTAAAAGGTCCTTCCTATTAAAATCGGTATGTTCCTCACTTTCATTCCCTGGTATATACAACAGATAGCTATATGCTGGGCAGTGGATGCAGTATAAAGACGAGGTCTACTATGAGTATGCTGAGACTATAGGTAATTGTTAGATCATCCTGTAATAGGAAGTAGCTAACATTCCTTTCCTTTGTGTGTTAACAGACAGCTACATGCTGGGCAGTGGAGGCGGTAGCAAGACGAAACCTACTGTCAGAATGCTGAGGCTGCAGCAACTCCAGCAGGATGACCAGGATTCCAGGAGGGCCTCCTCCAGGGGACTCATCCCCAAGGCCAAGGTCAAAACTGTTAAGATGACCTTTGTCATCGTCTTCGGTGAGTCTCAGAACCAGTTATCATTATCGGTTATATTCTTTTTTTATTAGAGGTATTTAACTTACTTTCGTCTTGCCGTCTGATTAAATGAACACTAATTACAAACATACTAAACTCTTATCATATCAACTCTATGTCTGGAATATTGTGTTGGGGATTTAACAGACACAAGAGTAATAATGCTCCTATAATATGCATTTTAATTTTCTTAGAAAATACAAACAAATTGTTTTGCTGTCAACTCTGTAGCTCAAATGAAGATTGGACTCTACTTGTCTAAGAAAAAGTTGAATTTCTTGAAAGATATTAAAAACTCTTAAATTTTATGATTGCTTAATAAACTGAATGAACGAGGGATAAAATATAATTACTATTGTAGCATTCCTTGCACTCTTAGATGTGGTAGCCCCTGTAGATTTCCCGGGTTGGCAATTTGTCTTACACTGATACGTTGCATGTTGTCTAAAAAGAATGGCACAGTCAGTCTATACAGTGTAGGCTTATACGCAGAGAAAATCCAACAAAAATATGGATTTAAAAAATTAAGAAAATGCATTGAAACAATTATTTTGGAATAGAATCAGCGCTATATTATGTGCCGGTTCATACTCAATTTTTGACGGGTCGTGGATGGTGTAGCATTTACCTAAGCTGGTGAATTGGATATTCCATAGTTTTAAATACAAGTATGTTTTCAGGAAAAGCGATTATTTCCACCAATAAAATGATTCCTTTTATTAGGATATTGTATGATTTTGTATTTGGGCTTGCTTTTTGCATTGTCATACAAGCAGAGTATTTTAATCTTAATAATTTGAACTTCGTATGGTTCTGTATTTGGTCTTGCTTTTGCTTTCTCATATAGTTTGAGTATCGTAATCTTAAAAAAATATTCTGACTCGAGATTACGGTGGATCATGATGTTGTATTTGCCCATGAAATTAAAAAAGTGTATACTGCAATATTGTTTGCTTGTGACTAGGGCTATAGCAGAAATGGTTTGATGAATTACTTTCAAACTTGATATTTAGATGTATATAGCCATACTTAGGGATTAAATCATGTTCCTCCTTCTAGCTTTAAAATTAAGGGTAGTGTACTAATGACTAACTTTTGAAAATTCAAAATTGTTTTAAATAACTTTAAATGTTTTGATAAAAATGGATATATTTGGATTGTTTTCATTTTTTAGCGCGCACTTTCTGAACCAACTGATTATATCAGCACACGACTTATAAACTAAATTAAATCTAAGGCATATAACCCGAATGAGTATTAAGATGCGGTGCTTAGAAAAAACTTAAATCTAGAACAGACACAACATTCATCCCCTGGCCGTTAATTTATCACTGTGAAAGGTTAAACCCATATTTTAACGATGATACATCCTTCTGCCATACCGGGAATTGAACCCGGGACTCGAAGCCCAGTAGAGAGACACTCTACCGACTGAGCTGGTCATATAAAAATACTTTTTATTTTTAAATTATCCATTTAGTGCAAATATATAAAGAGAAAGTATTGTATTAAAAAAATAAATCAGACTATATTATTATATAATGTTGTCATATCTGAATTTTTCTCTGCTTATATATGGATGTAATTTAGTTAAAAGTAGGTGTTAAAATACCATTTAGTAGCTGTTCAAAAAATGATTAGGCCCTAAATGTTGAAGTGTGTCACATTTAGTGAGAACATTCAAATCTGTTCAAAGTGTATTGAAGTTTTATTCTTTCTTCAAAATGTTTTGAAGATGCGAAGGCTAATGTTTTTGTTGAAGTGGAAGGTAAAGTCTTCGACTTTGATCTCTACATTTTGAAACCTCACACTTTTCTCTTATTTTGTAGGTATTAACACTATCTATCAAAAGTAATATCTTCAGATCACATAGCTTAGCTTATATAAATTTAAAACCGGGAGTCAAAAATGTACCATGTATATTATGAGTTTTGAGTAAATATCTCAATTTTTAAACAATGGAATTAGAAAGTCCATATATTTATATATATATGGATATATATATATATATAAATGTACCATATATATTATGAGTTTTGAGTAAATATCTCAATTTTTAAACAATGGAATTAGAAAGTCCATATATATATATATATGTATGTATGTATGTATGTATGTATGTATGTATGTATGTATGTGTGTTATGTATGTATGTATGTATGTATGTATGTATGTATGTATGTATGTATGTATGTATGTATGTATGTATATGTATGTATATATATATGTATATAAGTGGCATGAAACTCTGCACAGACTTTCTCACTTCACTGTCTAAAAATTGAGATATTTACTCAAAACTCGTAATATGTGTGAAACGAAATAATATACACTAGCAAACCCGAGCAAAAATTGCGCTATACTTACGTAAAACATTTTTTTACTCCCAGTTTTAAAATTTATAGTTTTATTTTTAAAGAATTAAAGTCCTCATTTTTATATTTGGACANATAAGATGTGCAACATCGAGTAAAATGTCAAAAATTTTAATTGGAAATCGACATTTTAATAAGAAGTGTTGACCCTTGTGGACCCTATATATATATATAGGGTCCACAAGGGTCAACACTTCTTATTAAAATGTCGATTTCCAATTAAAATTTTTGACATTTTACTCGATGTTGCACATCTTATGGTTATCGCAATGTTATTAAATTCCTCATTAATAAATTTAGACAAATAAAAAAGGTTAATATTTCCTATTGAGTCTAAAATTGTAGAGATAGATCATTGCTTTACAAATACCAATTCCCCTGAATAGTTAAAGGGAAAAGAACATCAAATTTTTGAGATACTTATTTACTTACTCCATGTCATTAGTCAATATTGCGTTAAAACTAAAGTAGTGTCTCTGTATACCTAAAGCTCACAAAATGTTATTAATGTATTTGCCAACATCTCAGGAACTATTGATTTTATAACGATATAGTTCAAATAAGAGTTTTTTTTTATTTTAAAGAGTACTACAGTTCTGCAGTGATAAATTATTTACTGTCTCGAATAATTTTGTAGTTACGGAAATTTCCGATTCTGTAAATAACTTTAAAGTCATTTTTATGGTAAAATGAAAGTAGCAATTTTATTTATAATCTTAATCCATGCTTAGATACAAATTTTAATCAAAATCGTTGGAGCAGATTTTGAGAAAATCTATTTTTTTCTATTTTCGCCCTTAGTTAAACTACTCTTAATTTTAGGGTCAAACAAACACGCAGACAGACGGTATTGTATTAACTACTTTTTAGGGTTCTAGGGTCATGAAACTTCGACATCCACCAACATCTCGGATTATATTTGTTTAACTGTCGCAAAACTTTACCTTCAGTGTTCAAAAAGTTATATATATACATTGGCGTGTAGCTTGAAAATCATTAGTTTTATAAATATATGTTTTAAATAAATGATCTCTAATATAAATAGACCTATATATTTAAAACTATAAGTAATTTCATATCTCAAAGGGTTACAAAGATATGATACAAAAATAGAATCTACGCATCAGACCGGAACCCTAAAAAAATGTTTAAGAAAAATTGAGAGTAGCCATTTTTACTTTCTCTCTATCTTACAGGTAGAGAAAGTATGGTGATCGTCAAAAAAATCGAACTCGAGATTTTGATGAATTTTGACGTTTCATGACTTCCTGAATCCGAAAAAGTGGTTTTTGAATTTCTGTCTGTCTGTCTGTCTGTCTGTCTGTCTGTACCTCCAACTAGAGCCTAAACTATTTTACCGATTGAGCTGAAACTTGATATCTAGGGTTTTCATAGGGTTGCCCCGAGGGGTTTTTGGAATTGGATATCTACCCCTAAAATTAAGGGTAGTTTACTGAAGGGAAAAAAGAGAAAAAGTCGATTTTCTCAAAATCGGCTCTAACGATTTTGATTAAATTTCATTTATGAACATTAATAAATATTCCAAACAAAATGGCTACTCTCAATATTTCGGCAAAATGGCTTTAAGGGCTCCGGTCTGATGCGTAAATTAACATTTTTTATAATAGCTCCGAAACTATTTGAGATATGAAATTACTTAGCATTACAAATATGTATATATATTTATAATACAAATATTTTATTCGAAACATATTTTTATAAAATCAATAATTTTCAATCTATACGCAATTATATATATATTTTTAGCTTTTTGGACATTAAAGCTTAAGTATTGCGATCGTAAAAAAAACTAACCTGAAATGTTGATGGATTTCGACGTCTCATGACCCCCCGAACCCTAAAAAATAGTCTTTGCAATGCCGTCTGTCTGTGTGTCTATTAAAACTTAAAATTAAGGGTAGTTTACTGAAGGGCAAAAAGAGAAAAAGTCGATTTTCTCAAAATCGGCTCTAACGATTTTGATTAAATTTCATTTATGAACATTAATAAATATTCCAAACAAAATGGCTACTCTCAATATTTCGGCAAAATGGCTTTAAGGGCTCCGGTCTGATGCGTAAATTAACATTTTTTATAATAGCTCCGAAACTATTTGAGATATGAAATTACTTAGCATTACAAATATGTATATATATTTATAATACAAATATTTTATTCGAAACATATTTTTATAAAATCAATAATTTTCAATCTATACGCAATTATATATATATTTTTAGCTTTTTGGACATTAAAGCTTAAGTATTGCGATCGTAAAAAAAACTAACCTGAAATGTTGATGGATGTCGACGTCTCATGACCCCCCGAACCCTAAAAAATAGTCTTTGCAATGCCGTCTGTCTGTGTGTCTATTAAAACTTAAAATTAAGGGTAGTTTACTGAAGGGCAAAAAGAGAAAAAGTCGATTTTCTCAAAATCGGCTCTAACGATTTTGATTAAATTTCATTTATGAACATTAATAAATATTCCAAACAAAATGGCTACTCTCAATATTTCGGCAAAATGGCTTTAAGGGCTCCGGTCTGATGCGTAAATTAACATTTTTTATAATAGCTCCGAAACTATTTGAGATATGAAATTACTTAGCATTACAAATATGTATATATATTTATAATACAGATATTTTATCCGAAACATATTTTTATAAAATCAATAACTTTCAATCTATACGCAATTATATGAATTTTTTTAACTTTTTGGACATTAAAGTTTAAGTATTGCGACCGTAAAAAAAAACTAACCTGAAATGTTGATGGATGTCGACGTCTCATGACCCCCCGAACCCTAAAAAATAGTCTTTGCAATGCCGTCTGTCTGTGTGTCTATAAAAACTTAAAATTAAGGGTAGTTTACTGAAGGGCGAAAAGAGAAAAATTTGGTTTTCTCAAAATCTGCTCAAACGATTTTGATTAAAATTCGTATCTAGGCGTTGATTAAGATTATAAATAAACTGGCTATTTTCATTTTCCTATGAAAATGATTTTTAGGGTACTTTACAGAAGCGTTAATTTCCGTATCTCCACAACTATTGGAGAAACTAAACAACTTATCATTGCAAAATTGTAGGACTATTAGAAATAAAAAACTTTTATTTGACATATATTTTTATAAAAGCAGCAGTTTCTGAGATATTTGCAAATATATTAATACAATTTTGTGAGCTTTAGTTGTAAACATATACTACTTAAGTCTTAACGCAATAATTCTCCAATGCCATAGAGTAATTAAATATAAGTATCTAAAAAAGTATGTTATTTTTCCTTAAATCTCTTAGGAGAAATGTTTGCATAGCAATGATCTATCTCCATTTTAGACTCAATAGTCAATATTTACATTTTTTATTGGTCAAAATGTATAAATGAATAATTAAATATCAATGCGATGACTTGAAGATCTGCAACACCTTATAAAATGTTAAAACTTTAACCAGAATCGAAATTTTAATACGAAGTGTTGACCCTTGTGGAAGACATTAAACTGTTTGAAATGCTCTTAGATGGACAAAGATGCGCCTCTTTTTTCATTGATTATATATCATTGTATATTATTGTATATCATTGTATATCATTGTATATCATTGTATATTATTTTATGTGATACAGTGTACATTATTCCGTTCAGAAATCTTGTGAGTTTATAGAAAGAGAGAGAAAGTATGTGTGGTGTGCCGTACCATTTATTTGTAATATTGATCAATGCTTATAAATTAAATTTAATTAAAATTGGAGCCGATTTTAATAAAATCGATATATTCTCTTTTCACCCTTAAGGAAACTACACTTAATTTTATGGTTAGATATCCAATTCCAAAAAATCCCTCGGGGCAACCCTATGAAAACCGTAGATACCAAGTTTTAGCCCAATCGGTAAAATAGTTTAGGCTCTACTCCGAGGTACAGACAGACGGAAATGCAAAAACAATTTTTTCGGATTTGGGGGGTCACGAAACGAAGAAATTTATCAAAATCTCGTTTTAGATTTTTTTTACGATCACAATACTTTCTCTACCTGTAAAGTAGTATTTTAATTATCGGATAAAACTCTTCTTACAAGAATTCTACTTTATCGAAGGTGTCCTTCAAACAATAATGAAGTGGCAGTATAAACCTAATATCTCCTGAAACACATTTATGGCAGTCCTACAAATTTTAATGTCTACGATGAAATTGACTTTATTACGCAAAGGTAATGGAACGGTGAGAGATTCTCCAAACCAACTGTGATATTCCATACTCTTGGTTGGACACCATTGGTTGATTAACCAGGAAAACAGATGCACGAATACGCTTGAACCAGAAAACTTAACCTACTACGGGTTTCTGCATTATTAGGTTAATAAACAGCAAAATTTAGAATATTTTAAATTTTTACTATCTAAAATTGCTATTTTTAAATTTTGATATATTTTGTCAGATCTGGTAAAATGGTTTCACTGGTCACAGTTTACCTGTTTTCCTAGTTAAAATACAAAAAACTGCACAACGATGCAACGTCTCGTTTAAGCCAAATTAACTACCTATATCAGCTAGGTGCTATCCGTGAGAGAATATAAAATTTTAAGTATAAATCTGGAGGACGTTCGGTCAAGATAAAGTTTGATAAAGTAGCAGGCCAAGCCTCATGAAGCTCGAGCATAATGTACTTAGGATAAAACGTATACAGTATTCCATAAAATTCTGAATACTTATTTTTATGTGTTGTATAAAATACTTAATTGAATCGTTTCTATATGGGTGCCTTCCATAATTCTCCAAGAAACAAATCAAAAACCAGAGCAGTCAAACAGATTTAGTGACGTTACATAAAATGTGTCACTAATATTATATTTAAAGTAAATATATTACACTTTTATAAAGTATATGTTAACTACATTTTAAAGCTAACAATGTCGCTGAGGCCATCGCTTTTAAAGTACGACGTTATTCACCAAACCAACTCGCTTGGAGGTGCTGAGAAAAGTGAGTGGTTCCGTATGTATCGGAAAGGTTTCCTTGAGTGATATCGGAGAGATATATTACCCCCACACACACTTTTTGTTTGTGTGCCTAGTGACAAACTGATCGGTCTATAGTAATCCACTACAACCCGCCATTTTGTCCTGAGGGGATATTCTCACTTCTGTTAACTACATTTTAATGAGGTGCTACCAAAGGTACGTGGGCGAGTCTGTTGGCTCACTTGGTCTAATTGCTGACTTATTTACGAGAATCAGATAGAATTAGGGGGATAGAGAATTAAATTGGATGAGAGAGGAAATGAAAGTTAAATAAAGAGGCAATGTGATTTGAGGATACGTCAAAATAGAGACATAAATTTATTACCAGCTGGCCAATGAAGTTGACGCATCATGCACCCAATTAGCAATAACAGCTCTCAACTGTAACCTTTAGGTTTTTTAGGAATCTAAGATTTGCGGCTTCGCAATTGAAAAATTGTAAGCTTTGACATAATAAGCCTTTAAGTAAATGCTTTCATTTAAAAAAAATCATTTATGTTGAGCTCAATAAATATATGTCGAAATAAATTATTGTTTTCTTAAATTGCGGCTTCCTCTTAGAATACTTTTGATAGTTGAACATTTAGGGCAGATACTTGGGGTTAAGCTTTCATTATTATTTTTAATATATAAAATTTGGTTGAGTAATACTCAAGGAATCATTATCGAAATAATAATTTTATTGTTTTTAAATTAAAATGTTGTATAATCTATGAAAAGAAAAATATATCGAGGAACAACAAATATTTCGATATAAATTATTGAAATGTATCACCTATTTAGGTGGTTAATAAATTTAAAACCAGATGCCGCATCATTGTGTGGTTTTATGCACTGTACAAATTTACTTAAAAAAACAGTGGAGTTGAGACTTGTGAAACCATTTTACCATACTTTAAAAAATACAACAAAATTTAAAAATGATCGTTTAGAATCAAGGAACCAACAAGACCGAACCCGATTTCGCTGTTTTAAAATAAATAATGCGGAAAACCACGTTTATATCAATTTTATGGTGCCAGCATAATATTGTATCTAATTTCCCGGTTAATAAGTCGTGACATGGGTTCTTGACCCTCAACTTTTATGAGGCTAACATTATTATCTTCATGAATCTCACTAATAATGTACTTGTAATCCATTGCACCACTATATAATTTTGTCCCAAGCAAAGACTATCTTTGAGAGATCATTGAGATTCAAATCTAAGTGAAGGTTGGCCCATCCTATGAAGTGAAATGCCTCTACGATTTCTACTGTGAATAGTTCTTCATCTTATTTGCAACCAGACGACGTTTGGCTCTCTGGGAAGTCACTCTCACGTCAGAGATACATTTCCTCTCTCTGACAAACATCAGAATATGGAAGTAACTCCAGATGACGGTTGCAGTAATAAACGCGGCTGTTCTTTGGATAAAATATTCAATAGACATGACATGAGAGAGTAAAACTTTCTCGACCGTTTGACCTGGATAGCTCTTCGCTTTGGAAGATATATTATTGGAAGGAACACCCCGATAAGGCCCAAATTTTCTAGGACGTTAGAATAACATCGCACTTGATCGCCGTTAACGGGGTTCGAAATCCGTTTCGGATGGATTGGAGAAAGTTTCCAACATGCTATTGACCACGTATCTTTCTCATCCTTTTTGCAAAATAGTATAAGTTCACCTACTCTAAGCTACAGTCATAATGCCTACCCCTTGGACTAGGCCACGTTTATAACTGTATTTAAAGGCTGAGGTGAGATAATTGAATTGATTTTACAGAAAAGTGTTTCGTAAATACTCTTTATCAGGGGTGACTAAACTTCCCTTGACTGAGGGTTGCGTAAGTTCTTGGAGAGTTGGTCGAGGGCCAATACATGATATATATAGAAAGTAATGTAGTAAAAACAAGAAAGAATAATTATAGATTTTAACATAAAATAAATACATATTTTATACAAGAAATGTTAGACAAGGAATGAAACTCATATATTTATATTTTTTGTTTACTTTTTTATTTACTATTGCAATTTTAAATATTTCTATTTGAGCTGGTGGGCCTCACAGAATGAACTCGGGATCCACTGTTTGGACATGTTTGATCTTCTTCTTTCTTCTTGGGTGACCTGGCAGTCTAGGGGTAAGGTGTCAGACTTCTGTACTGGGGGCCCGGGGCTCAATACTCGGTCCCGACACAGATTTATCGGATTGCCAAACCCTTCCTTCACCTCTGACAAGACGTTTATTAATCACAACTTGTGAATGTGTGGAATGCCAGGCCTCTACCGTGGTTCGGATTCCACGTTAAACTGTAGGTCCTCCATTTCATCTCACAATCACCCTACCATTACACATTAGCGTAAGTTCGTACAAGCCGAACGGGTAGTAAGACGTGGTGCTGATAAAGATAATATTTCTTCTTTATAGACCTTTAGTCTGTTCAATTCCAAGGGTTCTAAAGGTTGTCCTTCCATCTTCATCTCAGTTTTCCAGGTCTTAACCTCTCTGGAGATAATTTGCCCCTTGACAAGCTTGATCTATATACTTAAAACGTCTAGAAATTTATTTCGGCAATGATTTCCGGAGTCCCACCAAACTGATTCTCATTAAAATTTAATAAAAGCGTATACACTAAAGATTTGCCCAAACATTTTAGATTTCAAAAATATTCCAAGGGAAGTCACAATTTCAAAAAACGTTAGTTATTTTTACAGAATTTTTTTTAGCTATAAAATAAAACAAAATATCTCTATTCTCTTCTTTCTGTATATAAAAGCGAAAGCTCTGACTGACTGACTGACTCACTCACTCACTCACTCACTCACTCACTCACTCACTCACTCACTCATCACTAATTCTCAAAGTTCCCACAAAGCTAGAGGGCTGAAATTTGGCACAGGTGTTCCTTATAAACTAATAAGGAAAAGTAAAGATGTTTTATTTCGATGTTTTGTGATTAAGAAGATAAAATCGCGGTAACTACCCTAATCAACAATATTGCTTTATAAACCCTTTTTAAGCATTTATAGGGTAATAATGCGATATGTTTGTTCTATTAATGCCTTCGAAAAAATAAAGAAATCATTTTTAACCCCGTAGATGCTTCTAAGGGGTGGAAAAAATTAATACAGACAATAAATTAAAATATGTAATTAAGTTGTAATATACAACTCCAAGAGACTGTAGAAGTCTGTAGTTTATATTTTGGTGAACTTTGTGGTATTTGTAGTGTCTGTGTGAGTGAGAGGGCCAGGCCCGGGGTGGTGTGGGGTGGTGGGGAGTGGTGGGAGGGTGGGGGGAGACCTGTCCAGCCACGCTTAGCTGATAATGCGTCCATTCGCCCAGACGACGTCGCTTGGTTCACGTACGAGCACGTGACTCATTGTTTACTTCAAATTAAACGACATTATAACGCTGTTATATACTTGCGTTCTGTTTTAGTTAATATTTAAATTCCAAAAATAAATAATAACACAATATCCCGGGTGAATAATGGGCATTCAGATAGTTTTAAATAAAGTAATTTAGTTTTAGTTTTAACATACCAAAGTTTATACATTTAAAATGGATAAGCTACAATATATATAAGCCTATATATTATATACAGTAGAACCCAGTTAGAGCGAGCCTCAGATGTCTAAAATAATCAGGGTGGACAACAAATCAAGTTAAATGAAATATATTCTACTGATAACAAACTCAAAAATTAAAAATGAAGTGTGAAGAACAGTGATAGTAAAATATGTTTAGTAAGTTGTTTTCTTGCTGCAATCAATACAATGTGTTTTTCTATAACTAAAGATAATTACAGTAGCATAAAAACATATACTACAAATGTAAAACAGCAATACATATTAAGTGTTAAAGATCAGTTTTAAAAATCTAACTTTCTAAACTCATTCAACCGTAATTTATAATCCGTGAAAATACTCAGTCTCGTCGCATTCTCCCGCTAAATCCGAATTTTCGCTAATCCAAACAAGCTTCAGTCCTGATTAGTTCAGATTAGTGTGGTTCTACTGTAAATATTGAGGATATGTATGTATATATCCTCAACCCCTTTTTTATTACATCGGAAACCCTATTCGCACATTCAGAAACTGAAGTAATTTACAAGGTTTCTGATGTAATAAAAAAGGGGTTGAGGTATCTAAAAAAACAAGTCTTGAGCTGTTTTTTTCACAAAAATCACAAAACGTCTGAACTTAATCTGGGCTTTACTACAAAGCCTATGACTTGGTCCAGCAACAAAGCAGGCTTGGGTGTTTATTCAATTGAGTACTACTCGTTTGAATTTAAAAAAAGCATTGAGATAACACCTCCTTAATGGACGATTTTGTTTATGCTCTGTTTATTCTTATTTGAAAGTTTTAGCATCAATATGATTAACAAACTAATCTTGGGTATAGGGACCGGGAGATAAGTTTTAGAATAAATGCTGTCGCATTCGATTGGCTAGTACATCGAAAACCCCTAAAGAAATCTGACCCGTGGGAAACCTATCTTAGTGAATCTGGTCAAGATTATAAAATAAATATCCCCGCCCCAACCATACAAAATATTGCTAGCATGATGCATTAAAACGCGTGGCCTAAGTGGATGTTTTTGTTTGTGGTGCTGAGGGTGTCACGATTTTAAGTTTTCTATCTTGAGAGCCTGTTGTCTACCATGAAGAGGCAGAATAGTTGGTTCAATGGTTTGTAGTGTTTAATATTGGTGGTTTGAATATTTTAATTTTATCAACATGATCTCACAGTGAGTGTGCGAGTGAGAGTATAAGAATGGAAGCAAATAAGGGAAGAAGAATGGGGGAAATAAAGAGGAAGATTAAAGTCCGACACCGTAGCTCAATCGGTAGCGTGTCTGTCAACTGAGTTAAGGGTCCTAGGTTAGAGTCCTGGTATGGCCGAAGAATTTCTCATTGGTGAAATGTGGGTTTATCCATTGCACAGCGCTGAATTAATGGCCTGACATGGATGTTGTATCTTTTATAGATTTAAATTAGTTTATAAGTCGTGTGCTGTAATAATCAGTCGGCTCATAAATTGCACGTTAACTACCTTGATTAAATGAAAATGAAATAAGGAAGTTGGAGGCATTTCCCTAGATTCACCCGGCTATTGACTGGAAACATGCAATGATGATGATGATGATGATGATGTCTTCAAGTAGACTGGCTTGCCGGTGATTGGGGAGGTCGGGGCTTGAATCTCGGCCGGGAACGTGTGATTTATCACCGTGGATTTTCCATCGCTTATTAAAGCTAAGGTTGTTCCAATTTCTGTAAAAGATAACTCCTAATCCTTATCCCTTAAACTAAACCATTATTTATTCTTTCCACCACGTATTACTATCCATCCTGGGATGGTTGCATCTAAATTACGAAAATGAGGTAGAAATGTTGAAGGCAGATCTATAGGAAATGTATCGGCATTTTTCGTGGAGAGCAGAGTGGTAAATCATTTAGGAAAAAATGCCTTTAATACAGCTGGCCAGGACTCGAATCTCCAACTCCCCTGTCACCAGAAACTCAGACTAGATGAGCCTGGCATGTAGCCCGCATACACACTAGTATGGGTAAAGTAACTAATAGCCATGGTGATACAGTTAATAATTCGGAGTAAACATAATCTTTGAAATATGAACGTTCGCGCGATTAACGAATTTCTTAAATCACAAATACCATTTATTGTGCTATTAACTAAACCATAATCTCAAGAGCCCTTTCTACCAGTCCTTCTTGGCCATTCTGTATACTAAAAGATATATATATATAGTTCAAGAAATAGTAGCCCTAATTTAAGCACTCTTTCAGCTGAACTAGTCGAAATAGTTCACATTCTTCTTGAAGTGATCAAATTCAAAGGAAATTTCAAGGTGACACGACAGTAAACAATCGTGATTCTTCATCCGATCACTCTGAAAGAAACAAAGTAATAAAAAGAAATTAAAGCAGAGCTTCTCTCATGAGATACGCTCCATTAAGTTCGGTTTGTTTGGTTTGAAAGTAAGTTGATTGTTTGACATTTATATTGCTCGGCCAAGCTATTTAACACATCTTCAAGCAATAAGCGCCATTGTGAAAATATCAATAGTTATACAATAATGTCAATGGCATTTACTAACTACAAGTTGTAGTTCGCTAACGATTGACCGACAAGCTAACGGATGATCTAACTATTGAACTATATAAACGAGCTTCTCATTTTAGAAAACCGAATCACTTTGCGCTGTTCCTAAAAACGAACAGCTCTCCCCATCTCTACTATATACACTCAGGGACTGGGAGGGTGGGAAGGCTACCCCCACCCCTTGTTTATGTATGCCCCCCCTCTTCATACACATCGTAACAAGTAATGTTACCTCTCCCACACTGCTTCCCCGAAAGCCCGTTGGGGTGCCTGCCAAGGTTCCGTAGAGAGGTTAGTTGACTTGCTTCCGATAGAAAATTTAAAAAAAAATCAGCCTGCAGTGCTCTACAGTGGTTCTAAGAAGATAGTGTCACATTTTAGATTCTCCCCTCCCATCTTCGTATATATTCTGTTTGCTGATAGTCTTCCCATTCTATATCCCCCCAACCACCGTAGGCTATTTCAAAGTTTTCTCGCCGAAACATTCTCTTTGGTCGCTGGTGGATTTCTCAAAGATACTCCCTTAAAATCGGACAAAGTTTCTCGAAACTCTTTTAGTCGTATCTGTGTTTGCTTATGAATACTTTTTATTTTAAGTAGTGCATACAACATCGAGAGGTTTGCCATTTTTATTGCGCCCCTCTCTTCCCACTTTTGATATTCATACTGTGAACTTTCTATACACAAGTTTTTTGCGTGAACTACAAACCTAACTAAGGCTGGTACTCACTTTGAATTTAGTGTTTTTAAGCAATTTTTTTATTATTAATTCTTCAAAGGGTTTCAAGTGCAAACTTTTTCCTGTAGTTCCTACCACTCAATGATATTCTTTTAGTTACTGCACAGGATTTTTTAAAGGGTATTTGCAATGTTTTTTCTCTTATTTTTATTGGTTTGACCCTAGTCCCTTGTATGTATCCCTGCAGAAATGACTTTTTAGTCAGTTGAACAAAGTGAATAGTAAAAAAAATGTATGCTACCGTCTAGAAAATAAAGTATGTGAAATTTCAACATATATCTCACATTTATTCTGCTGTTAAAAGTAGTACTCGGGCTATAGCGAGCTCTTCATTAGGGTGTATAACCATGTTATATCATACATCTAAAAAAAACTAATGTGGAAAGATAATGAATTTGAATGAAAATGTTGAGATAAGTATAAAGTTGGTTGTTCGACGAAATGGTACCTGCTTACCCACATATTATTCAACAAATATTAAACATACACAGCTGACGAAAAAACGTATCTACCCACTGGTTTTCTATGTCAACTCAACCTTTAAATATGTAGTCGATGGTTTTAGAATATTCTTTGAGGTAAGGTGGGATAAAGTTCAAATAAAGTTGTTTTTTGCTTTTATTTAGTCATGCATAAATGCTTGTTATAGAAACATTAAATTAGGTTTAATTTCAAACCATTAAGCTATGCTTTTATTACAAACAAGTTGTGTGTAAACAGTAATAAAACAATTTCGTGATCTTATTATACCACCAGTATTGATGGGCAATCAAAACTTAAAATTTGCCACAATTATTTTTACTCATCTCCTTTAAGAAAATATCAACATGTATTTATGTTTATACATTCTCATTTTTCTTAATCTCCATGGTGTCAGCCCGCAAGCTATATATACTGAGTGAGCGGCCGCCGCATGTTTGTGAAGATAGTAACAACATTTACGGATAGAGGTAGTCATGTAGTCAGCACAAAGAGCCCTCTGGTGGTTAAGCTCAGTTTTCTAGACTAAAACCACTACGTATTTATTCAAGTAGATCCTCATTTGTCCTCACGGGGCTGAGTTTACTTCATTTCAGACCCACAACATCTGGAATTGCAGTGGATATAACCCGGAACCTATGGATCTTTAGTCAGGAGCCCTAAACACTATTCCACAAAGGGGGTCGTTTACAAATAACTGATTTTAAAACATTCGAAATTTATCGAGAATGGCTTTGATTATTTATTTCAAAATGAATATCTTGATAATGATTTGCTTGATAAATAATACTGTGTAATTGGAGAAAAATAATTACAGGGTATTTTACTAATGATTATGTTTTCGAAAAACTTGAAATTGTTTGAGAATTGCTCTAGATATTTTTTTCATAATGGTTATGTGAATAGCACAGTATATTTGATTTTTAGTTTAACAAGACATTTGCTGGCAAATTAAATATGAAAATTTCGTTCCAAGCTTTTGTGTCGTTCGATTAATCTTATTAAAACATTGAACAGGGTATGATTTATAATCCAATCCGTTTTTCTCTTTCTTTTTCATAAATACTCCGATTTAATATATTATTATAATGACGTTAAAATTTCACAATTTAAACTCTGTGCCGAACTCTATGCACGAATTCCACTGAAAATAACAATAATGGTAAAAATGATTTAAGGAGAAAAAAGTTTTTTCTTTGTCGTCGTTGTCTTTAATCAAAAAAATTTTGGGGGGCTGCAAATATACAGGTACAGTAAATATATTCTAAATTCTGTTTTCCTCAAACCTATCTTATTAGTGTAGTTAAATTATGGTAGCCTGAAAGGTCGGTGAGACGTGGAACAAAAAAAAATTTCATCTTCATTGTCTTCAAAAATTCACTGGATAGTCATGAAATGATGAGTGATTAATTACTTGGTGAAATACGTTTATTTAAACGCTTGGTCTACCAAAAAAAAAAAACATTATAGTATGTAGGGAAGAAAAAAATTTCAGAAGTGGTTCAAAATAAAGTCTTCAATTCATTTAAAAAAAAATTATTTTGGTCTAAAGCAAAAGAACGGAGAGAGTCAGCTGTTTCTCTTCACACTGGATGAGTTCACTTGTCTTCGCTCTCATTGCCAAAGTTTTCAAATAGATCGAGAATAAAAAAAAACTTAAGCTATGATCTTTTCCCATCTACTATCTTGCACAACGATGCAATTCCGCCTTTTAGTTTTATTATTTTGGCAGTAGAGAACACGAGAGTTGTTTGTTTGAAAACGTATTCGTCTTTTTTGTAAACAAATTAAAACTGATTTTCACTTTCGGTTTGGTAAAGTATTTATCTGGATGGTATCATACTTTTACTATTGTTTATTTGTATAAGATTTTTGAGGTGTTTTCACATCTTACTATCCGTTTGGGTCACGCATTTTAATAATTAGGTTGATGGTATTGGGAAGAGGTATAATATATAGAAAATGTACCCTCATTTGCATGAAAATAATACTGGAAAGCATTTAGGGAGAAACAACGGCTAGGATCTGAACTTCAATCCCTCAACACTGGAAAAACAGACTATATGGGTTTGACATTTAGCCCTCAAGCACACCAGTGCAGGCATGTGTAGGTCCTATATAATTAATAGCTCCGAAGATAAATTGAGAGTTTAATGAGAAACAGAGTATTTCTCTCTCCATTGATATACCTGCTTCTATTCCAGATAGCAGGCCTACTAACGAAGATATTTATACTAATATTAACCTCCATTGATGGGCACGCAGACTAATGCGTCAATATACTCTGGTTTAGTTTCCCACTGATGGAGAGGCTAAGGTTTAAATCCTGATCGAGTGTACTGAAGAGGGTGTTCTTTAAATAATTCCCCATCAAATTCTGGTACATTTTTCTGTAGTATTAAACTTTCCCTATCCTATTAGATTAAATATGCTGATAGCATGAATGGGTGGTAAGACACTGTAACCAAACCAGTTGTTCAAGAGTCCACCCTGCAATTCCATTAGTATATATCTTGGAGCTGAGTGTATGAAACTAAGGACCGTATGTAAGTACGAGAATGAGTAAAAGTGAACGTTGAGTGAGTGAAAAGTGAAGTGGCGTTGATTTGCTTGCTATTGGGCCGTCTGCACGAACGTACCCTATTAGATTGCGAATCAACGCCAATCAATCACTTCTCGCCCACCCTTCACTTTTTACTTATTCTCGTTTTGTATACGGTGTTAAGCTTATTGTTCTGGGTCAAATATGTATGTAAGCTGTGTTTAGAAACGAAACTATAAATAACTCCATACAAATAAAATCCGTGTCGTTTGTTTTGAGCGAGTATTGGCATGATGGTTCAAAGAAAGAAATCTTAGTAAGATTTTGGTAGGAAGGAACTTTAAGAAAGTACAGACCTCTTATAACGCTCAATAATGATTAAATTTTACTTAAGTTGGAATGAAAAGGGACTAGATAAAAGGACAGTGTTTTTGCAGTTTTTATGGCAAAAATTTTTCACCAAAATAAATCAAATATTGCTCCAGTACAAACATAGAGTTTAAT
Organism: Timema bartmani; assembly: GCA_902151455.1. Classification (NCBI taxonomy): domain Eukaryota; kingdom Metazoa; phylum Arthropoda; class Insecta; order Phasmatodea; family Timematidae; genus Timema; species Timema bartmani. Next base: position 6,890 of record CABFWB010001370.1, on the reverse strand, counting down.
TTTCTTCACATGTTGATATCAACATTAAATGAATATCTGTCATGAGCATGGTGGCATTATCTAAAAAATACTTTTTAAATCAAGAGAAAAAGTGGTCATTCAATTCAAGAACACCCTTGACATTTTGAGGTAACCATGTGAAGAAAATTAAGTTTTATATTTGTACCGGAGCAATATTGTATTTATTTTGGCCAAAAAAAGTTTTGCCATAAAAACTGCAAGAACACTGGCTTTTTTTCACGTCCCCGTACATCCCTCCTTAAGTATCGGTATTATTATCAATAAAAAGGGAGGGTGGCAGATCAGATTAGTTAATGTATAAATATTTGTAATCGTTCAAGTAACTTTTATAGCTTTCAAGAAAGTTCGTTTTTATCAAAATTTGACTATATCTTTAAACGTAGAATTTATCTTAAGAAAGGTAGGGGACCCATCCAATAAATCTCTCAGGGGTGGATTACCCGTCGCTCCTCTATTCTGGAATCTGACGAAATCCCGGGGGTACGCGGAAGGCTCCAACGTATGTATGTGTGTGTGTTTGGGTGTGTGGGTAAGTTGCTAAGTGTGGGTGAATCTGGCGAGGATAGAAACTGCATCCCCACGGGGAAAGGACGAGGGTTTAGAAGCACAAAGTGAAAAACCGTTTAGTCTCTTTCATGTAACATTTAGTACACGTTCTTTTAGTCATAAATTGAGACATTTTGTACATTTATTTATCATGGTGGGGGTCAGGGGAACATGAGGGGGGCGTCGTAGAAGAGATCTCTAAACCTAGGAAGTATTTTTCAAACTCATTTCTTAGAAGAAATAAAAGATGTTTGTATAGTTTTAAAAAAAAGCAGTATTTACAAATCTAAGGTTTTTATTACAGATATAGTAGCATATTTTAATTCATGCAAACACATTCACAGGATCTCAAATCTTTCATATAGCCGTTCTACTTTCATCATTTGTCATCAATCTTCTGAATGGTTTGCTGTAGCTTTACACTTATTCCAACCTAGAATCCAAGACATTTACATGCTTATAAATATTGTTCTTGCCAAAATCTTCAGCTATTTGGTTCATGTATCCTATCCTTCGTCTTTCTATTGAATTTGTTTTCCTTCAATATAAACATCTATTAACTAACTTCGTCAAACCTGAGTGCCTTTCCGATGGTATATATGTATTTTTAGCACCGCTTCTTACTAACCATGCGGGTTATATACTTAGGTAATAACTACACTAATGGTTTTTAGGGATTATAAAAGCTATATTTATAGGAATTGTACCCACATTTGTATGGAGGAAGAGTGAAAAACAATTTTGGAAAACCCACCCTCAGTACACCCGACTGAGATTCGAACCTTGATCTAAATGCACTGCGAGAGTCATGCGTTAGACCATTCGGCCATCGAAGTGGGACAAATAATATTAACGCCTCTTTTTCGTAAACAGCTTCAAATCATCCTCTATCTACACACGTGAAATAAAGCGAAATTAAATATCTTTGTGAAAATTAACGATATAATAAAATGAATATTTGTTTCCAGTAGCCTACGCACATAATTATTTGCCTTTGTTGTTTGTTTAAAATTTAATGTGTTTGTTGTAATAATTATCACTTCACCCTAAAAAAAAATCAGTGTGTTAAATAGTGCTAAGATATTAGTAGAGCTTTTTCCCTTTAAAAATATATATATTAGGCTTATTGAATGAGTTAGAAATATATACAATTTGTAAACGTAATTTTACTATTCATAGAACCATCCCATTTAATTTTAGTCAATTTATTTCTATTTTTAACCTAAAAAATAAATTTTATTTACCGACTTTTTATACAAAAACACAGCTTTCGATTTATCAAAATTTAATCATTTTATTTACCACCAATGAGAGTATGTATATTAATGCCTTATATACATATTTTATATATGTATTACGATAGTTCGTAAGCACGTGTGGTGTATATTACCAGACGTTTCTGGTTTGAATCCAGACCAACTCAAAATAACTTATATGCCTTAATTGTTCTCGATACGCTTGTGTTATTTATTCTTGGCCAATAAACTACATTGTTTCTTCGGGTGCCAGGTATACTGAGATTGTGGTAGAAAGAACAGTAAATGACAAAAACAAAAGTTTGTGAAACTACTTTCATATATTCATAAGTCAAACTATGCGATTTACATATTTAACTTTTGATGAATAGCATCAATAACTATAAAATAACGTTAGTGATAAAGTAAACTTCTATCAAAGTTGACCCCCAAAAATTATGTTTGTATTTTATAAACCTGTTCTTCCTACCAGAATCCTACTATAGGTACGTGTCCTACTAACCAACGTTTATTATTAGATTATTGTTGCATATGAATGAATATTACTATGAAAGGAAAATTACATTTATTAATAATTTGATTTATTGAAATTCTTAGTTGTGATTAAAATGTTGAGAATATATATTGCCTTTACATCGTGATACTAAAATAGAATTGACGTACCTTATTTATTGTATGGGGCCCCCTACGTTTCTCAGGTTAAGTTCTATATCTAAAGATACAGTCTGATTTCGATAGGAAGGAATTTTATGACAGTTATAAAAAAATTCAAATAATTCAAGTAATCTGATATGCAACTTTCCCTTTTAATTGATGATATCAATTCTTATGAAATAATATTAATACTTAAGTAAAATTTAATCATTATTGAGCGTAAAAAAAAAGAATGAATTTTCTAAAATTCCTTCCTACCAAAATCTTACTTAAGTTTCTTTCTTTGAACCACTACACCAAGAACATTGGAATATCTTAACCATACATCAGTCCTAGCTCAAAATACTCTCTCAAAGCAAACGGCACGTATTTTATTTGTATGGGAGTATTATATTATTTAAATCGAAAAATGACTTCTGGACACGGGAATCGAAACCGTAATATTTAGCTTGTACTAGGGGTGTTTTCCCCGTGGCTCTTCCTATCTATTCTGCAAGCTAATGTGGGTATATTTCCTCTAAGCTGACCTTCAAATATATATATACCTTATAATAAGTCATTAATAGCCTCGGAGTTGAACTTACTAGTAGTAATACAAAATAATATTCTCTTTGAGAAGAAATTATTGAGCTAATTCATCCTACGACCGCTATGAAAGTTAGATTCCGCTCCAACCAACATTCTCTCAACCACTATTTCAACAGAATACATTTTATCAAAACAAATAGTTGTAGAGCACTTTTCGAAGCACTAAAATGTTTTACTACTTTCCTTAACCCCTTAAACCCCCTCCCTACACTCCGTCGGACAGCTCTTTCAGATTTAATCATCGCTTCTTGATCCCATTTCTTTCTTGGAGTCTTTTGGCTTCAGCCCCACTACTGTTATAAAGCATTTCAAAATGTATCTCTAAAACTTAAAGGTTATGTTACGTGGACTCACTTTCTTTGATTTACATTTTATAATTCCTCTTGGGTATCATATGATTAACGCCATCTCTAAGCATAATCTAACAAACGGGTCTCACATGATCAACACCATCTATAAATATATTATGTCAAAACGTATAATCGATCAAATATTAAATTAACTTTGCCATTTAATTTTAAGGAAGAGCTATCCCAATTTAAACTCTGCTGAATGCTTTGGAGGTTGGTTTAGGTATTTGGTTGTTTTCTAATATCTCTCTTGGAAAATTCTGGTGCATTTCCTTCAAATTCTTTTCTCGTACTTTAACCTGTTTGTTTGACTGAGTCGTTAATAATGTTATGTTGGACTAATTGAAAAAAAAAAGAGCTTGCACAATACATTTCAGTAATGTATGATGATGTCCAAGTTGTTAGTTCAGTCAGTAGCACATTTGACTACAGTTCAAGCTGTCGCTATGTGTTAACATTATGTTTGTAATGCAATCATTGTTTGGTATAATTCATATTTGTGAAGTCATTGTCTGGTAATTTTGCCACCCTCTGGTGACGTTCGTGTCTGTAATGTTGGCAGTTTTCGTGGTGTGCTGGAGCCCGTACATAATCTTCGATCTGCTCCAAGTCTACGGCCACGTGCCTCGCACGCAGACCAACATAGCGGTCGCCTCGTTCATCCAGTCTCTGGCGCCGCTCAACTCTGCTGCCAACCCTGTCATTTACTGCCTATTCTCCACCAGCATTGGGCGCACGCTAAGGCAAGTAGAGGTACTGGTACACATTTATGTTTATTGGTTTGGTTCAAGCCATAGTTTGGCAATGACTGCGCATGTGCGTTGGCCATCTAGTTGGTAGTACTAACACTGCACGTAAGTAGATAGATATATTAAAGTAACCTCAAGCACTGTATCATAGTAAACCTAAAAGAAAACGAAGCACTTTGAGATGGTCACGTTGAAGTCTCGTTTAGTAATATGCTACGTAGTAATTCAATATTTAAGGGCTTTTTATAATTTTAGAGAGGAAATGTATATGATACAATTTAAAAAAAAATTACTATAAAAATCTCGAGACTAAAAAGAAGTTAACAAATAAAATTAGTTTTAAGTCATATTTATAATATAAATTTATAGAATGAAAGATTATCTCGTTTTAAAAGGGGCTTTTGAAGGCTTTATTTGCAAAGCGTATTTTTTTTAATTGAAATGGCACGTCAAACCAGTTTATATATGGGTCTGTTCTAATTTAAGAATAATCAGTGTTAGTTTAGAAAATGTTGCTGGTTTATGAGTGCAGCTGATAATGCTTACTTTCACCTGCAAATAAAAATAATATTTAAATCCTACAAAATAATAATTGTTCCAAAAAGAGGTCTGGATGGCCAGCTCAAAGTGCTTGTGTTCTCCTGAAAAGAAAAAAAAACTTACGTATTTCTTGACGGCTGAGGTTGGTGACAAAGTCCCTAATAAATCTCCTCCTCTTTCCTACATACAATCATTGGGCTGGGCGAGAAATTATTTGAAAATAAAATTTTAATTATTGTAAATAGGTAAATAGTTAAATACGTTGTGACCCATAATAGCAGGTAGCTTTCCTCAAACATATTTTTCAAAGCTTAAGAAATGAAATGACATTGTTCCAAAGTTGTGTATTATTTTTTAACTCGTTAAGAACCGAAAAATTTTATTTCTCTACACGGAACCGGAATCGATAAATATTTCAGTTCACCTTCTTTGAATCACGCTAATAGGGTAAGAAGGAGAAATATATATAATATAATATATATATAAAAGTGGCTGTTAAAATGGCTTAACCCATCGGGTGCATATCCTATTCTAACTTTCTTCTTCTATATATATATATATATATATACACACACACACACACACACACTAAGAAGCATTCAATGCACTTTTTAAATGTAAGATTTTATCCAACACACAACTTACAAACAAACTTAACCTAAGACAGCAAAACTTAACGTTAAACACCAACTAAAGCACAAAGCCTTATAATATTTTCTCCGTAAGATTGGGTATGGACTTAGAAACTAACTTAACCTTGAACAACCTTACTGTAAACAACCAACACAAGCACTAGATGAATTGCAATATCTGTATAACATCATGGACTCCAATACAAATATTAAATTATTTTATGCATTTCATGAAATCGAACCAGCTGCTCTTAAGCCATTAATTCCCCCTCCCCCTTTCCTCTTCCATCAAGAGAAGGAATTACGTAATATGAAACCAGGATAATATAGTATATCTGAAGACTGTCCTTACTCGTTTGTAAACCGGGTAATGTCCAGTAAGGATTATAAATTAATACTCTCTAAGTAGGACCCATTATTGTATCCATGTGCTAGTCATTCCCGTTGCTATTTAATTGATCTAGGCTTTACTCCAACAAGTTTCGATACGAACTAAGCCTCGATATTAACACTGTAAGCGCTTTTTGCTTTAAATTAATCGTAACTAAATGCTACATACTATTCAAGGCTCATCCCCAGAAATGTATTGTATGCTGTTGGAGGAATATTATTCTAGCAAAGGGGTCTTATGTTGAAATTACCCGTGATTCGTTTTCTAGCATGAAATCCCTCTTGAATAACTTTTTTTTTAATATATTTTTTGGTTCCTACCTTTCACTACCCATTCGGGTTATACGCATACTAACTAATTACGCCAACGTGTTACGGGTGGGCAAAGTTTAATTTCGAGTAAATTTAGCCGCATTTACGTGGGGTGTGAGGGGAAACCCATTTAAGAAAAAATACCCTTAGTACACCCGACCGGGATTCGAACATCGATCTCTCTGTCATAGGCAGCCTAGTCTGTTGTGAGAGTGACTCCTTAAAGCTTAGTCCATTCGATCACCGAAGCGGATTAATTTTACTTTCGGAAAAAAATGGGGGTGGAGGTATGTTTGAATACCAGTTTTGTTATGAATCTGTTATATTTTTTTATCATCACATCTTACTAACCGTCCGGGTTTTACGCTTTTTTGATGGTTTTAGGGATGAAGAAGTTTATATTTAGAGGAATTATACCCGCATTTGTGTGGAGGGAGAGGGAGAAAAAAAAATTCAAAGAACTAATTACACCTGACTGAGATTCGAATCTCGATCTCCCCGTCATCGGTAGGTATCTAGTTTACCGTGAGAATGACGCCTTAGAACATGCGGCCACCAAGCGATTCATCTAGTATTAATACGCATTATATTTTATATTTAAAATAATTCAATAAAGTGCAGCTGCTATCAAAAATAAGTGGTATGGTGTACCACACAGAATTTCTCTCGATTTTATCTTAAAATAGACATTTACTAAAAACTCGTAAGATTTTTGAAATAAAATAATAAGTCTCTCTATACATTGTTGTAGAAACATTGCATCAAAGATCATAAATGAAAAATAAATGGTACGGCGCACCGCACAGACTTTCTCTCTCTTTCTATAAACTCGTAAGATTTCTGAACGGAATA
>CABFWB010001369.1:132454-166304 GCA_902151455.1 Timema bartmani | reverse complement strand
ATCAAAATCTCGACTTCGATTTTTTTGACGATCACCATACTTTCTCTACCTATAAGATAGAGAGAAAGTAAAAATAATCCCATCTAATTTGTAACTCTAAATAAAAGCATAACACTTAACCCCTAAATTATACTGTAAAAAAATATAGTATGTTTTATTCATTTATATATCAGAAAACAATTATGTATATATGTTACCATACAAATCCGATTTCCAGGACAAGCTAGATCGGACTAGGCCGAATTGATACATCCTAAGAACCTCAGGATGTACTAGCTTAGCCTAGTTTAAATTCGTTAATTCTGAAATTTTGGCTTAGCTCATAGGATAAATTAGTATATCCTACAATTTTACTAGGCCAAACCAGGTTAGGTTAGGTTAGGTTAGGTTAGGTTATCTGACAACATTTGCGCACGAACTGTGAATGATGAAACCTGTCCAGGGTCGATTCATCGTATGGGTTAAGAAGAATGAAAACAAGTACTGCCTAGAAACATCAGGCTATATCGGTTTATCCTACAAGCGGCAGGATGTATCAATTTGGCCAAGTCCAAACTAGTTTGCCCTGGAAATCAGGTTTGGACAGTAACATATATACATACATTTTTTTATTTATATAAAGGAATAAAACATACTTTATTTTTTTACAGTGATTGTGTGTGTATATATATATATATATATATATACTGTCAAAAATATACTATTTGATCAGAACTGTTATTGTATTCGGGGTTATGGTGCCTCCTCTCCTGATAATTCTTAATAATGGACACAAAAACAAAAATAGCAATACAAAAATTAAGTGGCTTGTAAATACTGATTTTTTTTATCACCAGTTATATTTATTTATTTTCCCTTTTTTTTTTAATATTGCTTAAAACAACCTTGAGTCTAATCTTAGACAGATGTAATAGGTACCTAATAATTAGATTATTTGTAGCTTGCAACAAATTTAGATTAACCTAGGTACTAAGATTTCCTTACTTTTGTAATTTGAGGTGTCTGTCGGCAAGTCTTCAAAAAGGTAGGACTCTTTTCGATATTCACTTCCACAAGTGAATATAATTATTTTTCTATATTTTTTTAAAACCACGTAGTTAGAATAAAGTTACTATATGTAAATAGTTTTTTTTATCCACACAAATATTTAGATTTGTATCCACATTGTTGCTTATAATGTTTGTAAATATTTTATTTTATTTTTGCTTTTTATTTGTTGTAAGTTAGTGGTGTACAATATATCTGCAGTAGTCTTGATAAAAAATGCACTTTCACAAGTTATTTGGTGCGGTTAGTAGTCTTTAGTTAAATATATATTAACTCTTTAATTTACCCATTTTAAATCATCGATTAAATTAGATTCTTTCAACTTATTCATTTAATTATGCTTTAAATATATTTAAAAAAGTAAAACTTTTATAATTTAAAAAATACAATCCAATATACTATTTTTTGTAACAACATTATTTGATTGGATATTTAACTGTTGTGTGATATTTATTACATACTCTAATTTTGGAATAATTAATTATTTGACTAGCCATTTTAATTAACTTTAACTTAGAATAATTGTTTATCCATTAAATATTATGGTACTTTAGGATATATTTTTGTTTACTGATATTTTAACAACAAATAGCATAGTATAAGTGTCCAAATATATTATGCTTACCTATATTTTAGCATTCATAACTCAGGAGAAAAATCATTTTAATACCTGCTTATGCTTGTGTCAACAATCAAGTCCACTTAATTAAATAATATTTTTATGAAACTAATAACATTTTCATTTTTAAAGTATAATTGAGACTATACAATAATTATGTTGTTTAATATATAAATAATAAAGTAGTATTGTCAACTAAAATGTTAGTGCCAACTAAATTTAATTAAAAGTTGGTATTCTCTGAATGAAAACTCTTGATGGGAAGTATTTGGGAACCTTATTCACAAATAAGATTATTTTTAAATGTGTCCTTGCCTTATCCTAAATGTCATCACAAAAATAACACACACAAACACACAACCCCCACTGGCATTGCACACAACACACAAATATAGAACGCCATTATATCCTTTACATTGGGTGTTTGGTGTTATGGATTTCTGACCGAGAAACATATTGTACATTCATATTATATTGTAATCCTCTATTTCCTGCTCACAAATTGATATTCATAAACATTCCAAGGGGGGTGACATCTGTCAAACAATAAAATACTAACATATTTTTATTAAGGAATATAAATTTTAAAAACTAACACTACATTTCATCTCTTTGGCTCTTATATTTAACAAATATTTTTTATAATAAATTACCTGCCTTTTAATTATTATTTTTATAATTTAGTGGGGCAGTTGAATTATCATTATTCAGAAATAGTTTGAATTTGGTTACACGACTACTCTTTTTTTAACAAAATCAAATGCAGACTAATTTATGTATTTTAATAAAGACATAAATATAGATTTATTAATTCTGGGAATATAATATTAACATTTTTGCTAATATATTCTAGTATAAAATATCTTCATTATCAATGAAAATAACAGACCTCAAAGAATAATTTTAATTTTTAAATAAATGCCTGCAAAATATTTTTTGTATAAATATTATTTTGACCTCTTGGAATTGTTAAGAAAATTTTGGAGGCTTGCTTAGATTTTTAAATTAGTTTTTAATTAGTTTGCGAGCCTACTGAAAAGGGATGAGATAATTTATATTTAATTGGTTATTCTGTTTTGTTTTTTTAATGGATTTTTGACTAATATTTATAACTATATTAAACATTTTTCCGGTTTTGTGTAACAATTTTATTTTCTGTTAAATTTTGAAACAATTTAACTTGATTTATAGTTTTGAAAAATGTCAAGGTGTAGCTGCAAGAATGATATATCTTAGACAATTATTAAAATTTAATTTGTATGACTATATTTCAAAATTAAAAAAAAAAAAGATTTAACTGTGTTTGATTATTATATGCAAAAAATGTTATAGCTTTTATTTTTATATCAATTGTTTTGGCTAGGATAGTTTATTACTAACAAACTGAACCATAAAACTTGGTAACAAAGGTTTATTCTATCGGGAATAGAATATTTAATATACGAGTTTAACCTGTTGAAAATAATACACAACCTTAGTAAAGTGTTAAAAACTATCTTTAATAATAATAATAATTGTACTCTTTCATATTATTTCTTATTTTGAAATTAGTTGATATCCTTTAAAACTTCTTCTCTTGCATTTTGCCCCAACTAACCCTTCTGTATGGAGTGTTTTATGTTTCAGGTTTTTCCTTGTTAATCAAATTCTTCTGCATGCCCTTTTTTCAATTTGTAATATTTGTCGCCTATTTTAATTGTATGCTTTGGTTATTTCTTAATTCGCTTTTTGCTTCTGGTACACTTATTTGTCAACTCGATACAACCATAATCAATGTGTTGTAAAGTATCAATGAACCAAATTGTAAAATGTTTTTCTATTATCGTTAACTTTACACATCTATGAGAGTTGTCATTGGAACTATTTTTAATAAAAATAAAAGTGTTAATATTCCACTTGCTTAATATATTCTTAACCTGTATGCCCTTTTATATTGAATAAGTAAGTTTCCAAGCTCAAAATACAGCTTTACTTAACTGGGCGTACAATTCATCCTATCTAAGTGCCCGGTCGTTCTTTACCAGTTACTGGAAATTTTTTGCCGTTTACTAAACAATAGTATATCATGTTAAAATATTTTCTAAAATCTTTCATTAGCAATAAATTTGCTTTTACATGTTTTTGTTTCATTTTTGCTTAATCCTATTGTATATAAATAAGCTTGATCAAATGTACAGGGATCATTAAAATGTTCTTGTACAGTCATTAATTAATAATTTTGCAGTTCATATTGTCCAGTACAACCTTACAATATTATTTATTTAATATTTATAAAACTACCAATAAATAAGTTGGTGCTATTATTAAATTGGTATTTTAATCACAGCTCACTAATTTTTTTCTTAAAATTAGATTACACAATACATGTGATTCAATTAACATAATTTTTTTTCATTAATTGTTATTTTCAAATATATTTAAATAAAATGTAGAGGTTTGGTTGTTTATTTGGTGTTTTTTTCACGTATGATGAGTTGCATTAATTTGTAACTAAATCACTTGTAGATGGATACACAATAGTGTGTGTATCCAAGGAACATTAGAATATAAAACATATTCCTTCTGAATTGATAGCTATTTTCTATGTTTTAAAATGATTACTTTTTAAGTTAACTTTTTTCTTATTTTTTTTCCCCCCTCAATGGAAATTGTTCGAATTATATACAATTTTATTTATCTGTGCGATAATATTAGTTGTATGCCCAATAATGTTAAATGGGGTATTAACTGGCTTGATAAAAGTGGTTCAGGGGTCAATAATATTATGAGCTCTCTTTAAATAATAGCTCACTCATAATAAACAAACCCGCTTCAGTGACCACATGGTCTTAGGTGGTAACCCACAGTAGACAAGACTGCTGATGACAAGGACATAGAATTTTTTAATCTCAGCCGGGTGTACTGACAGGGTGACGGGGTAAGGGGGTCCAAAATGGTTTTCCCCTCTCTGTGCAAATGCAGGTACACTTCATCTCAATATAACCTTCCTAATCCCTAAAACCATTAGCAAAATTAGTACATAAGCATCTAATCTCAACAGGTAGTAAGACACAGGGCTAAACAAAACTCAACTAACAATCAATAGTTATTAATTATTTGAAAAGCGTAGACATATGTATTTCTTGAATTTGTTTATTTACTTATTTTATTTATTTGATTGATATGCTGATAAGAATTGGTTGGTAATAGGGGCCTAGATAAAAATATTTATATCATGTTACTTAAGTAGGCCTAAAATTATTCTATATTACCACACTTAATCTTTCAAAATATAATTTCACTAATTTTTGAATTATTCTAGTTTAATAGAAAGATTTTTTTTTTATTTAATCTAGCTTTTTTATTAATAACTGTTCATCATTGATCACCTATGATAATTAAGATTTTTTTCAAGCCACCTTAGGGGAACTTAGTAATGTTTTTTTTACAGTAATTTTGTCAATAAATGTGAATATTATTTTTTTGCTAATAATAAAATCAATAATTTTTTTTCCCTTACAAATTGCTTCATTAAAAAGATCTGCACCAACACATTTACTAAATCACAGAACTAGATGTTGGAACAATACCCACCACTGTAATCACATATGCGCATGTCTTCATTGTTAAAGAAACTCACTTATACAGTGCAGCTCCTCATGTTTTTGTTACACGCATGGTTATAGTACAAAGCATTGTTGGGTTTTACTGGGCGTATGCAATCGGCCATACAAAAGCCAGTCAATTAACTCATCTTAAGTTATTCATCTTGACTCATACATTCACACCGGAATGGTTATCCCTTTTAACTTATAAATTCTGTATGCATTGTAGGAAGGTATATATTATCTTTAATGATAGTACTACCCGCTACAATGGCCACATGGTTTAAGGGGCTACTATTGCAGTAGACTAGAATGACGATGATGGGGAGATTAAGGTTCAAATCTCGGTTGAGTGTACCAAGCGTGATTTTTCCGCTTAACCTCCACACAAATGACAGCACACTTCCTCATCCCTAAAAACATTAGTGTAATTAGTACACAAGCATATAATCAGAACAGGTAGTAAGGCGCAGTGCTAAAAAAACTTATTAAAAAAAAAGTTATACATTTTCGATCAAATTTCTAAACACTCATTTTATATTGTTTCTTTTAAGCATGTTTACTAAGTACATTTTTTAATAGATATTAAAGTTAATAGAATATCAAAATTTTTATTTTTATTTTCATAGAATTAAAGTTCAAGTACTGCTTACATTTTTTTTTTTTTTGTCAATCTAGAAAAAAATATCATTAATGACTGGTTCTTGTATTGTAAAAAGCTTTTTATATATATTTTTATGTGTGTGTGTATTTACTCTGTTTTTAATCTTGTACAAAGCCTTGTTGTAAACATTTGTCTTGTGGATGGAATTCGACTACAAAACAAGCAAAGGTGATGATAACGACGGGCGCAGCTATTTTGTCCCTGTGTGTTTTTTGTGTTCTTGGGTTCGCCAACTCTCCAACAGACGACAAAGTTAAGGGAGGGGTTGACAGAAGCTCAACTGTCATTGCTAAAGAGCCAGAAGGTAAATAGACACCCAAAAAAGAACATTCTTATAATTATTTTTTTTAATCTAGCCATTTGCTTTCTAAATTATTTAAATTTAAACCAATTCGAAAGGAAAAACTTTAACTTGTAAATCAATATAATACACTAGTAATCATATTTATTTTGAAAATATATTATATTTAAGGATTAGTTTGCATTTCAGAGATGTGTTACTTTTTTACAATATATTAAATATTGATATGTCAAAATGGTATTTATAAAAATTCTAATCTTGGTTTTTAAGATAAGTACAAGTTAACAAAATTGCAAATAAAACAAAATTTAAAACTATATAAATCATAGTCACTTAGTATGTTGTGTAGTTAAATGCATTATTATTTACAAAATCAACATAATGATCTTAATACTTGGAAGAAGTGAAAATAATACTAAACAAAATTAACTAATTAATTAATCTTCAAAGTATGTGTATGAATTTAATTGGTAAATTATTGTGTTTTCATTTCATTTGCACAAAAACTTAATTTTGTATCTATACCCTCATGTTGCTCATCAATACAAAGTTATTTAAAATTCCTAGGAAAGTTTCAAATGCAAAGACCATCATATCTTTTACAATCCATGAAATTGTATTTAAATAAACTCCATTTATGCTTATCAATATTAATTGTTGGAATATTTAATCAACAAATACCACTACCTACTTAATAAACTAATATTTAAATTGTAAATATAACTATTTTTCAATTTTAACCATAAAGTGATTTTCTAGCATCATAGTTTGCAGCATTGCTAATGTTACATACTAACATGTCAGTAATTGCCACTTCATTTTATCCACATTTTGCATGACTGATTATCATATTGTTGGCTGTAACTATTTATTTCAAATCATGTTAAATTTCAAATAAATTGTAGATTATTGCTGTATTTATAGTGAACTATGATATTTAATTGTTTGTATTTTAACCAGTAAACTTAATGATATAATTATTTAATCAAAGTAATTTTTACTCTGCTGGCGCTTTCTTTGGTGAATGTCATGTTTTTTATTTGAATATTTGATTTGTTTCTATTTATTAAAGAATATAAGGATGCCGATAATTATATGAAAACACAAACTATAATAATATTCAAACTTTTTTTTCTTTCGTATAAATCAGGAGATATTCTATTAACATTTGTTTCTAAAAATAACTATTATATAAACCTTTTAACTCAAGGGATTCTGTTGAAGCATATTATTTAACTCTGTAAAATGATTTGATACAGATAACTTTTATAAATAACCCCATTTGACTTACCATTGAAGTGTATATCTTTATTTTAATCATGCTGGTATATTTTTTAAACTAACATCTTTGGAAGAAATTAAAAGTTTATCAATTTAACAACATTGCTATATTTTAAACTTTTTTTTTTATCAGAATTAAATAAAACGCTTTAATTCTAGACATTTAAAAATATAATTTTATAGAAACAAAGCTAGCATTTATTAAAACCAGACTATATTATTTAAAACTTCATAAATAGTCAACATGTAACATGTAAAATTAATATTGGATATTCATAGTCATATGAAGAAATGTTTGGATTTATTTCATAGCGTTTAAAAACTTTACTTTCTTAAGGTTTTAGAAGCGTCTCTTTTTTGTCTGTTCGGATAATGTACTCTGGTCCGATGTTGGAGGGTTATACTAATTTGAAGTCCAGCATTTGTAACACAATTTCTTATGTGTCGGGGGCTTAGCTCAGGTATACATTTTCTGACTTGGCTTATAAATGCATACCTGTATCTGTCTAATCTGTTCAAATGTTTCTTCATTGCAAGAAGAAGAAAAATTAAGAAACTTCTTATTTTAAACATAATAAATAAAAAATATAACCAGCTGTTTGTTTAGTGATAATTTTGGAATATTTGGGTTTTGTGGAATGTAGGAAGAATACGGTATTTGTCTTTTGTAGCCTATATCCTAACGACTACTCATGCCAGTGATATAATTATTGATATTAGGACAATGATGCTCATTGTTTAGGGTTATATTGCAGCAAATATATAGCTTTGCCGAACAAGGGAAATATCAAACAATAAATTTCTTGTAATTTCATTTTTGCGACCAAGAGCGGACGAAGAATACTGATTGCCTTGTGTTCTTTCATCTTCTAGTTCGATTCATTCGGCCAAAGGAGCGGTACAGTTTGAACTATTTGTTCGCAAACAACACATCTCTAATTTGGTTTAGTTTGCTTTTTCTCATCTCGCAGTCTTCTTACACTTTATTTTGTTGTTCCATTACGTTTATATTCAGATTCTTACATTACTTTAATCTTGATCACACACTAATTCATTAAAGCCACTGTCAAGACATTTGGTGTAAGGCTCGTATAAAAAAATGTCAAGGCAATGTGTTTTTAAATGAAACCAGTACTCCAATCTTTACAAGAGTTTAAAGACAGTGTATGTGTTAAAGATGCTTTGTGTTACTCTGAAGTTTACTACTGGACATTTCTTCATTTCGGTTTATCATCTGTACTGTTATTTCAAAGTCTGATCGAATTAAACCAGATGAGCAAACCACTCGAGTCAGAAAATATGCAGCTTGATGTAAGCTTGATATAAGCTTAACTTGCTTAGTGGCATGGATAAAAAATGTAAGACCTATAGGGAGACGGGTTTTATAGAAGCAGAAGAAATATTGCGTGATCTTTAAATATACCTTAAGTTTTCTGAAAAGATAGTCTCTCATATGAAAAGATAATTCATTTATGAATGCGAAGATGAATCAGTTGTGGGCCCAAAACTGAAATTTAAAGATAAATTTTCTAATTTCTTCATTGATGTTTCATTACAATCGCTGGAATAAAGGTACAATCAGCTTTAAAAACATTAATAAAGTTTTGGATTTTGGTTCATTGTTTCAAACTGGAAATCAAAATATAAAATAATTGAAGAAAAAACACTTCAATATGAATGTAATAAGCTATAGAGCTTTTTAAAGAACGACCCGCCGGTGACATAGTTAGCTAACACGCTTGTTTTGTGTTGAGCTAGACTGCTGAAGACGGGGAGATCGAGGCTCGAATCTCTTTCAGGTGAACTTGGGGTGGTGTTTCCTAAATGGTTTTCCATTCTCTCCACGCAAATGCGGGTTCACTTCCTTTATATACAACCTTCCCAATGTCTAACCCATTAGCTTAATTAGTACTTAAGCGTATAACCCAAATGGGTAGTCAGATGCGGTGCTAAGTATTATTATTATTTTTAAAGAATGAAAATGGATGCTATGTCTTGGATGGAGCAGAATTAGCCTCTGAATTATTAACCTTAGCTCACTAGATTCCAAAAAATATATAACACCATTTAAGGTATTGGAATTTATACATCTGAAAGGGCTTGTAGAAGATGTAGTGAGGTAGCCTTGCAATTATTACTTACTATGCCAGTAACTGTAGCTTCAGCGGGAAGAAGCTTTAACAAATTAAAATTAATAAATACATACCAGTAAACCATTGCGAAACTTTCGCACAATCAACCTGCCCCTNTATTTTGTTGGGTTGTTTAAATTAAATACTCAGTGAAGTGTATGCACAAAATAGCAAAGAGAGTTTATTTTCAGTAATTGATACAAAAATATTGTTAGATTTTTCTTTTAACTTAAATTTTAAACAAACCATGTGTTTTAACATCAACTGAGTATGCTATGTCAGGAGTCGGTAAAAAATCCTATCCACTGATAACTTATTCATCACTGTAAGCTTGTATTAGTTGAGAAAACGGGATTTTGACAATAGAAATAATATATAGGATTTTAGGTCTACTCTAGAAAGGCTGACAGGCCTAGTCACTGTGTCTATTGAGAATACTATTGGTTGTCAACTAAACAGCAGAGTAAAAGATGACATCGTAGCGAAAAAAGTAAAATTTTAAAAAATTAATTAAACTGATAAAATTATATTATCTTTGATAAAAAAATTATAGTATATGCATCGTCTATGGGTAATTTATTAATTCCCACAATAATATATCAATCTGTACTCTCTTTTTAAATACATAGCTCAAGCCCACATTTTCGTTTTATTTTCAAGATTAAATAAAACCTGCTTCGGTGACCACATGGTCCAAGACATCCCTCTCGTGTTGGACTAGACTGTCAATAACAGGAAAGACCGAGGTTCGTATCCCGGTCGGGTGTACTGAGCATGGTTTTCCCAAAATGGCTTTCCAATCAACCTCCACGCAAATGCGGGTACACATCCTCTAAATTCAACTTTACTTATTTCTAACTCATTAGCATAATTAGTACTTATGTGTATAATCTGAATAGATGCGGTGCTAAAATTATTCTGGATTGTCGGTGAAGGGGAGATCGAGACTTTAATCCGGACTGGATAATATTATAAGGGTGGTTTTCTTAAACTCTTATTTTTTTTCCCCCAACCCTTCACACAAAGGGGTGGGCTTACTTCCTCTGAATTATACCGCCCTCGTCCTTATCCCATTTGTGTAAATATATGTGAAAAAGCCTTAACGATAAGAAAGATGCGGTGCAAAGGAAAAACAACACTTGTCTTTTATGCGAAACGCGAGTTCATCTTATGTGTCAATATCAGTCTCATGCAAATTTAACTAATGCTAACTAACCAGCCTCTCAAGTAAATAGGTGTTTACAAGCTTACTGCATAATCCGGTATGATTACAGTCGAGGTGTCATAACTTTAAACAAGGACAAACCGTCGCTAAGAAACTTTCGTTCCAGTCCTGGTTTCTTCAATATGGAGTCTTACCGTGTGTGCAGTTTGGGTGATTTTAAGATCAATATAAGACCAGATTCAGGTGATAGCTTATATTTTAAGATAATGTAAAAAAAAACTTAAAAACGTTTCAAAAGTAATTAAATTTCTCCATAAAAGTGCAATAAAGAAAGAGGGAACATTATGAATATTGTTTGTTTTTCCTCGATGAAAAGAAAATATTAAAAGCTTGTTTACTACATTGCTCAGAATTCACTTTTCACAACAGCAAAATTGTTTTGTTTATTACATATTTTTTTTGGTAAGATTACAAATTTGCTCTGATCTGACTTTTACTGATGCATTTTGGGAGATTTTTTTACACAAATGTTTTCCATTCTCTTTCTAGGAAAATTCTGGTGCATTTGCTTGAAATTTATAAGCCAACACTGTGTTTGAGAGTATAATTAGAGATAACATTTATGCGTACAACACTTTTAATATTCTATTAGTCATAATTTTGATAACTAGCCAGGCAAGTGTTGGCCAAACATTTATTTGTAAACCATTTTGTGGTTATTTGGGGGGTGTAACATTCAATTTGAACTAAAACTTTTAACTAAATTAGAAACACTGTACAATAATGTAAAGTAAGTGATAGTGAAGGAAGCCAACCTGAAAGGAGAGTTAGGTCTGGTCTGGATACGAACCAAGACTACAAGTCTTAATTTACATTTCATATAATTCCAGTTAGTTTATTTGTGTTTTATATTTGTCTCTTTACAAGAAAAAGGAATATTTCCTCAAATTCTAAACAATGTTTAGCTGTGGAAGTGTGAAGTTTTAAAAGCGTAAAAATAAATGAAGGTAGAAGTGTGTTTGTTCTTGTCTAGGCCTGTAAAGTTAATAGTTGTGGTATGTATGTAGCACAGAATCTCACAATCTTAACCACGTGGTTGACATTTGAAGCTTTAACTAAGGAGTTTGATGGACAGATGACCGAAAGCGGCACTCTCGGATTGCGGGTACACTTCCCCTAAATCCAACCTTCCTCATCCCTAACACATTAGAGTGATTAGAATATAGGCATATAACTCTAAAGGGTAGTAAGACGCGGCGCTAAAAAAACTACATCTAAGGAGTTCAGAATTTAGGAACCCAATCTTTTTTTGCCACTTGACCCACAAACTATGTTACGAATCACTCAAATTCTTACTAGGTTTTATCTCACTTTAAAAAAAAAAAATAGTAGATGTAATTTAGGAGCGACTATTAGCTGTTCCCTATTTACCTCACACCTAATATACCCCATCCCCCACACCCTCCTTTCAACCTCATTTAACCATGCCTTGTCTCCTGTTAAATGTTTCCCCTCTTGATAATTCCTGGCCGGTGCAGCCGTCCGTTGTGTTTGGTAAAAAAGAGCATTGTGGAGACTCAGATATTTATGTCCAGATATAAATATCTCTCAGTAGAACCAGGTTTTTAACAGTTGTGTTTGTAGCGATCATTGGAAGGTTGCCCGCCAGTCACTCATTCAGTCAGTGTTACGTTGTTGTAGGTGCAATATACTTTGAACTGTCCTCGCGTTTTCGGGTGCTCATTTGATTACTCCAAGCAGATTTTTATAAGTTCAAGTGAATATACAATGTTTGTCTTTGTGGTACTTTTTTTTTAGTCATTTTAGTAAACTTGTTATAAAGGAGGACCATTTTTTACTTTAACATTCCATTTCTCCAGATAATTTAGTTAAATAATAAAAGTGATACCTCTTACTGACTGTTAATAAAATGTTTTTATCATTTTATTTTTGTGATTAAATTCTTCAAATGATCTCATATTTTATTAAATAAAATATGATATTAACTTTTCTCTTAGCACTGATTTCAATCATACGGTTAACGTGCCTAAGTCTGTCTGAGTAAGCTGAGGTTTAAATCTAATTGCCTGTACTTTCGTATATTTTCCCCCCACACATATTGAAATGTCATTCTTTTTCCAGTAAAATAATTTTTGAAGTTTTACCTTAAATACCTACCTCATACATTAAATTGATAATACATTTGTTGTGGGTTTTGATGTAAACATCGTAGTTGGCACGGTTTCTATAGTTACTTTAACGAAGACATTTTTCTTGTTGGGTTGAGATGTTGAATATATCAGGCTATGTAGGAAAGTTAGAACCATAGGAGGCGAATGGAGCTGCCTGGAGAAGGCTGAAGACAGCCAGGTCTCCAGTCAGCCGAAAGCAGGAGAAATGACGCGGTCGCAAGGTGAGCTCAAACACAAGACAATCACATGCAACTCTTGTATCATTATATTTTTCGCTGCGGTACACCAAAACTAAAATTGTTTTGGTTACGAGTAACAGTCTTTAGACCCGCTTCGGTGGTCGCATAGTCTTAACGCACTACCCTCGCAATAGACTAGACTGCCGACGACGGGTAGATAGAGGTTCGATCCCGTTTGAGTCAACTGAGGATGGTTTTTCATAAATGGTTTCCCCATTCTCTCTCTCCACACAAATTCAGGTGCACTTATAAATATAACCTCCCAGATCCCTAAAACCATTAGTGTAATTAGTATATAAGCATATAACTCGAACAGTTAGTAAGACGCGATGATAAAATAAACAAAACTGCTACACACTTAGTGTTTACTGACGGCTTTGCCATTGCAAAATTATTTTGCTATTTAATTCTAAGAGTTAATCCGTATTGAATTAGGTCATTAATTGAAACATTTAAAAGGGAGAATTAAGTCCTTACACACAGGAGTTAAAATTACTCTTTCATCACTAATCTGCAGGCTTAAAATGTTAGGTAAAATGTTGAAGGGTCCAAGTTGCATTTGGTTGTTTTTATTTCTTCTCTTAAGGTTAATTGTATTGCATGCTGGGTAACTTGTTAAGTGTATTTTCTTCTTTTTATTCTTTCTATGTTTCAATTTGCTCTCTTGTTGCCATACTCTCTATCTCCCTCACTCTATCGGCTCGGCGGCTGCGATGATTGCCGATATGAAGCAGGCTTTGTCTCGGGAACAACTCCACCCCCGTCGCCGGCAGTTACGGCCAAAGTGATAACGGCGACGGGTTTCGCCCCCAACAACCCCTCCACTTCGTTTGGTGGTGGCCAATCAGGACTCACCCTAAGTGCGGTCTTGTTGCAAGGGCTGCAAGGTACAAATGCGTGGGAATGTTCCCCGAAATGCCCTCCCTAAACTCGCATGGCTCAGCTTGTATTAACCGCAAGATCTCCCGACTTTCTCTAGTGTGTGTTTTACTAACAAGCCATGAATTTTGCAAAAATAGATATTTAGCTCTATAATAAATAATTTAATAAAGATAACATCCCTTCGTAGACGTTATATTATACTTGTAAGAAGGTACAGGAAAGTTCGATAGAAATATATAAAAGGGGACGGACACAATGTGGCTTTTACAATAAAAAGAAGAAAACTGTTCACACTTTACACTGCTGCCATTGAACAAAGAGGTTATGGCTGCCTCTTGAAGAAAATCGATCATCATCGTCTAATCCCCGAACCTACGGTTTAATTCTATTGCTCGATTAATCAGGAGGGAGTGTGAAACGCGCAACACAACTTCCTTAAAGAAGAAACAAACAAAAAAAAATGGAAAAGAAAAAGGAAATTGGTAAAGAATGATAGGTCACTTAAATAGGAATATGTAAAAGAAATGACATAAAGGACAAACACAGTAAATAGACATTGCTAATTTTTCAGGAGACTGCTTTTTTCTCAAAAATTATTTCAAGGTCCCTTACACACACACAAAATATTAAATATTTTGTTAAGCATAAATTCAGAATATTTTTATGAGAAAATAATACTTTCATCATATGTATATAGCCTTTATTAACATGGTTTTGTATATTAGAATGTGGGATGATAAATTTAAATTAGTTTTCACTAAACTTAATGTACACATTTATTTGGTTAAATCGAAACAAGCGTGGTTTGACAAATATTTCTGAGTGGAGTTTGCCAAATTTGTTTACTCTACCTAACTAACTTTGGCATATGTTGGTGTGGATTTGATTACAAAGTTGTTGTTTTTTCAAGTAATGGTGTAGTTTGATATGTTTAACACATTTTCAACTAATGAGTAATTTTATTTCTGACTCGGGTACCTTATGTATGTACTTACTTACTAGCCTATATGTATTTAAATAAATAAAAACCCACCAGTTGGAAAGTTGGCCGCATGGATAGTGTGTCTGCGCCTAATCATAAAAGACAGTGTCCATCCTGACTAACAGAAATTGAATACGCTTCGGTGGCTGCATGGTCTAAGGCGCTACTCCCACAGTAGACTAGACTGCCGGTGAAGGGCGATATCGTGGTTCAAATCTAGGTTGAATGTACTGAAGTTTTTTGTTTTTTTTTCCAAAATGGTTTTCCACTCTTCTTCCACACAAGTGCGAATACACTTCCTGTAAAATATTACCCTCCTCATCCATAAAAACACTGTAGTAATTAGTACATAAGTGTATAACCCAAACAGGTAGTAAGACGCGGTGCTAAAAAAAATACCAGTGCGGTTTTCATTGCATAACATCCCAAATCTTGATATTATTAAAATTAACATTATTCTATAAAAATGTGTAATTAATGTATTTAAAAATAATGTAAACTATTTTTTAAATGTCTTTAAATAAACTCCTAATTACTGTTATTTATTATAAGACTTGCTATATTTTTAAAAATATTTTACTAAAATGAAACTACTTGAATGTATCAAAACCACTACCAAAGTCTTCATTTCGCTCACTTTATATTGACAATCATTATAAGCTCACCGGAGAAAATTTCAATCAAATAGCCGAGCTCTAATATTTTATTTCTATACGAAATTATATGGAATCTTCTGTTGTGACTAAGACATGAATTTACTTACTTATTCATCAGTTTGCCCTTCAGGTAAGTTTTTCCTCTAAACAAGTTGTGTGAATAGCTTTTTTTTTTTTTTCCATTTTTTTCCATTGACGTTTTTTTTTCTCTTGCTAAGTGCATTTTAAGAAACTTATTTTTTGTGTGAAGCTTTGAATGAGATATTAAATGCACGTGAAAAAAGAATTTGTGGCAAATACTGTATGTCTACTTATTTTATTTTAGTATTTCTTAGTAACATTTGCTTATCGTACAAATTTTTATTTTTTTTTGTATGGGCCTACGAAGATAAAAATCCACATTTATATGTATTTGGTTTCCATTTGTATATTTTCAATGAGACAAACGAGATATAACTTCGGAAAATAAAATAAGGGTAAATAAATATATATATATTAATAAGGTTATTTGTTCCCGTCATATAGTGAGAGAGTGTGTATGTGTGTGTGCGTGTGTGTGTGTGTGTGCATGTGTGTGTGTGCATGTGTGTGTGTGTGCATATGTGTGTGCATATGTGTGTGCATATGTGTGTGCATATGTGTGTACTTTTATCTCACAATATGAATATCAGCAGGCCTACTATTAATCTTCGGGAACAATTTCTCTAAATTTGGACTTCCCCGTTCCTAACCCATTAGCTCAAGTAGTACATAATAATATAACCCGGATGAGTAGTAAGATGCGGTGCTAAAAGAAAAAATCAAACTGTCATCACTTAGGTGACAGGATTATCTAATTTGGTTTGACGGGTGACAGTTAGGCAGTATAGTTTCCTGACTGTACTGGTGGTAACGTTTCTTTAAAGTCTTTTCATTCTTCCTCAATGCAAATGGGAGTACATTTCCTCTAAATATTATCGTATTCATTTCTATTCCAGTAGCATGGTTAAAATGTGTATAGCCATAAAGTGAGAAGTTTCAATGGAGGATTAAGAGGGGTTGGCGAGGGAGGGAGGGAGGAAGGGATAAATCAAAATCAACCTTAAGGTAGCTAATTTAAAAAGATTAGACTAATTTTTTGTAATATTTTCAGAGCCCTACTACCCACTTATCAGTTTTAATTTTAGCTTTTTTTTAATGTGTATGTGTGTGTATAATTTTGTAAATATTTCAAGCATGTACTTCTTTTTTTTCTAATTTTTGGGATGTCATTCAAACGCAATGTTGGGGTTGTATATGCAGCATGTATAAAATCAAAGTGCTTTTTTTTTTCTTTGCTTTTTGTTGTCATGACAGGTGTTGACAATGAAATTAAAATAGACTCATTTATAGAGGGGGACCAAAAAAGCTTGGAAATCCTCACGGTAACAAGATCTGGAAGAGGTCGGCTAAGTTTCCCAGGTAGCAACACCCAATCCAACCATACAGGTAAATTTCCCCTCTTTGGCCTTTTTAGAAGACTTTTAAAATTGGCTGTAAATGGAACTACAAATAATATTAATTATTTAAGTCATGAAGACAGACTTTATTTTGTAAATGCCATATATATCTTGTTGGATGTTTGAAAAATCAGCATTTATTAGAAAAATTTTCTGTCATTAATCTATAGATTTGAAAGCTGTTTAGAACTTTCTCAGGTAAAAACTTTTTTTCTTTTTTTGCATATACATCAATTAAATTTAAAAATGTACATATATTATAAATATAATGTATATAAAATGATTATTCATTATTTATTGTCTATATCATGTTTTTCTTAGTAAATTTATGGTTTTTTTTAACTCGTTAAACTAATCACAACATTCTTAGATAAAAATATTAACGAGAGCATTTGTAGGAATCACTACAGATTACCTCCTGCTAAGCTGCATCATAAATGAATGGTCAGACAAAATCCAAAGTAGCTTTTTTTTAAAATAAATGGCAACATCAAATCTTTCTTTGCATAATGAAAGCATAGCTATTATCTTACCTTATCTTACATATATTCAAAATTTTGGTAATAAAATTACAAAAATATGTATATTTTTGGAATTTTATTTAAATGCCGCATGTTTTTTCTGATATTATTTAGTTATCTGCCCATTCATTTTGACGGTTACAGTGTAATATTATTTTCTATAATTTTAGGCAAATGTTTTTGTTTCTAATCGTGCTTTACATTTGAATTTTTTTTAAAAAGTCTTAAAATGTAATTATTTCATTTACAAACCCTGTTTTCTGTTTGACAACCAATTTGCATGCTCTACTAACTGCATGAGGAGTGCGATGTTGCATGCCCTGACTGACCGCATGTTGTCTTGTCTGTCTCTTTGTCTGTCCGTCCCTCAGAAGATTCAGAAGTTGTGGCATACCATGCACTGACAGCAGACTCGGACGAATCCGTCGATGGTAAGCCCTTCCATCTTATGTCAAAATATCAACATTTTATTCACTTGGGTTAGAGTTTGAAATGTTGATCCAAACACAAACGTAACATTTTACACTTCCAGCCTTCAATTTCCCAACTTTTCGGCTGTCGAGCCTCAAACCCAATGGTGTATTCAAGTGTATGTTAAGTAGTCCCAGGACACAGACAAGGTTTACACCAGACCCACAGCCTCGAGGTTAAAATGGCTGTGCTCATTGGGAGAGCTTGAGTCCTTCAACACAGGGGCCGCTAGTTGCAGCCCCAAGTGAAAATATCGCTATCAAGCAGGCATTTTTTTAAAAACAGTTCACTTTAAAGATGGTTTTACTATAGAAAGACAAAAATTGCCTTCAGCTTTCACAAAGATAGGTTCAGGTAGCTACCCGAACCCCCTTCCCATAAACAAATGCCTCAAGTGAGCCTACTCAGAATGCAAATTACAAAAGAAAATATAAAATACAATAGGTTTATTTTATCAAGTGAACGCTCACAAACTCTATGGTTGCAAACATCTTCAAATACCATTGACTAGTTATTTGTCTGAAAAGGTTTGTTCATTTAAAGGGGGCGAGTTGGTTGGAGGGGGAGAAGGGGTGGTATTGCTGACGTGTTTGGACCTCCAAACCCCTTTACAACTAACAGTTTGACAGCGAGTTGTTTCACTTGTAAGTGATGTTATCAATGAAGACAGCGACTAGCCCGCACCACTGCCTAAAGATTCAAAACCTGCCACAGGGAGCGCAGCGAATCTCCCATAAGGCCGAGTGTTTGGTGTTTACCTTGTCTGTTGCCTGGATCTGAAGTGACCCAATTTTAGTGACTGCGCGAGTACGAGTGAGGTGATACAAGCTCGTGAGAAATCAAAGGGTGGGGTCTAGCACCTGGTGGGCCGCTCGGCAATGAGCCTCCTAAGTTCATTGCTCAGTTTACTCAGAAAACCCGTCTCCCAATACTCAGAAGAAAAACAATTACTAAAATCTGTGACACCATCTAAAACAGCTTAGTGATATGAAAAGGGGGGTCTGTCCTTATTACATCGATAATTTTCTGGTACTTATCATAATATATACAGTAAGTGCTAGCCAGGCATCAGATCCGGTCAGGGTAGAGGCAAAAGAATGAAGGGTTGAGGAAAGGGGACATTCTCACTCTTGGTCCAGGGGTGACAAAAACCTGAATAAGCCATCGATTGAACTACACACCTTCAACATATTTTATTGAGCACAGTTAGTCTATAGCAGACTTTTATATGAACAGTATGCTCTTATAATCAAGTTTATGATTGGTTTCAAATGAATGCAGCCTATTTAAAGAAAGTTGTGTATAAGCCGTTCCACTATTAAATTGCAGCATAGGTCTTGTGGAGCGCACAATTGCTAGATTTTATCAGATAAAGGCAGAATGACAAATTTTAAGTTACAAACTTTTAACAATTGTATTAATAGATATCATGAATAATTGGTATTCAGGATTAGTTGGTGCATATAATTTCGAAGCACGAGTGCAATGGTTTGCAGAGCCGATGATCGCTATTAGTAATTGGTTTTACTGAGTTAACGCACCTCTATTGCTTACTCTCTTGTCTTTTTTNTTTTTTTGGGCATCATTATATTAGTGATCCAATTTTTTTTTAGATAGCTCTAGTTCACTGTTCTAAATTAATTAATGTTTTATTGATAAATCAAAATATTATATCATATTATTTTATTATTAGTAGGTTATTGGAACTCTCCAATATTATCTATCCATTCAATTATATTCTTACTTATAAAAGTAGCTCATAAGTATGCTAGAATATACAACACTGGCTCCGTTAATCCCAAGTTTCTTAGTTCAAAACCCTATTCAAAATACACTTTTCTGCTATGTAATATCAGTTTTAAACAAACTACATAATAAAAACTATCTAATTACGACTATATACAAGTTTTTAAAAAGCTTCCATCCAAATCAAGCTCAAAACTAAAACGTTCTTTTGTCTAGCTATGTGTTAAATCAATGTGTTTTTAAAAAATATATACTAGTCAATATATTAAATTTAAGAATGATATAAACGCAATATTTTTAATCTTTAAAAAAAAATACAATGTTATTGGCATCCTTAAACAGTGCGCTTAATTGTCAGGATGCTTTCTACAGCATAATTTGTTTTATTTTTCTTTCTTCTATCTCGCTTTTATCTCATCGAAAAAAAATAATATTTTTTTAAACAATCTAGCCTGAATGACAGAACATCCACCAAAGTATAAAGTGTAAGTATTTGTATCATCTAAAGTCATAGTAACTATCACTTTTGGGCCTGTGAACATACAAAGGCAACTTACACTTCATTCTCCTCCCCCCCACTGCTACAAACTTATACAAAAAAAAAGTTTTTTTAAGGTTTTATTGAAATTGTACCTAGTAAGTTCAGTTTGCTACGACACAATAAACCACAACAACTAAATATTACTAAACAATAAAAAATGTCTCTATAAGGAAAAACCTCTTTTCGGAGGTGATTGTATTATATTCTCTTTTCGGAGGTGATTGTATTATATTCTCTTTTCGGAGGTGATTGTATTATATTTGTAAGAAGGTACAGGAAAGGTGGATTGAAACATATATAAGGAACAAACATAATATTTTACAGTGAAAAGAAGAACAGAGTTCACACTTTACACTGCTGCCACTGGACAAAGAGGTAATAGCTGCCTCTTGAAGAAAATCGATTATTTACTGCCCAATTTCCCGACTTAGGTTTCATTTTATTGGAACTCATCATGAAGTGTGAAATGCACAATGCAACTTCCTAAAGTAGTAAATCAAAACATACAAAAGGGAACCGAGGGGATAGGACACTTAGAAAGGAACATGTAAAAGTAATAACATCTATTTCCGGTGATTGTTCTTTGTTATTCCTTTTGCAGGTTCCTATCTAAGTGTCCTATCATTCTTTACAAATTTTCTTATCCACTCTTTTGTGTTTATTGGTTTCCTCTTTTAGGAAGTTTATTTGCATGTTTCACACACCCTCCTGATGAGTTCCGATAGAATGAAACCTAGGTCGGGGGATTGGGCGGTAACGATTGATTTTCTTCAGCAGGCAGCCACTACCTCTTTGTCCAATGGCAGCAATGTAAAGTGTGAACTGTGTTCTTTTCATTATAAAGCCATATTGTGTTCGTTCTAAATGTTTCCATCCAGCTTTCCTATACCTTCTTCCAAATATAAACAATCAAATTATAACGTAATAAAATTACAGATGAGTACAAATTATATTTTAGATAATAGAAACATAATAAAAGAGAATAATCAAAAATTAATAAAACATTTGTTTTATGTCAATATATGAAGTATTTTGAAGAATTAACTTGTTTGCTAAAACTTTTTTTTCCCATAATACATTTTGATTACACCCTAATAGAGCTCTCGAGAGAGAGACTATAAATTATTCCTGGTAATAACTTATCTTTGCCTGTTGTTTGTTCACAAGTGCGTAAACATTTGTTGTTTAGGTTTATAAAAGTTAAACAATTTGTAGAGAAATAGTTTTCCTTCATCTCTTGAAACCAATGACAAGTTGATATTCTGTGTGTATTGCTATACACAGTTAAACATTGAGAAACTTGGAGCTAGGTGTGGGAGGTACCGTTACAGATCCTGAGTTCCTAATAAGAGCCAGAAATATATATTTTTGATAGTATGTAAACAGAGGAAAATGTCGCCAAACGGCTGTATTAAATTACCAGAAAACTTCAGGCCTCAAAGTTCACAACTAAAACACAAAATTATGTAATTTTCAGGGTGGTCTGTCCCCTTCTTCATCAGAATAGAGTAAAACACCCTCTACAACCACTAGCCATGCTGTGTTTACTCTCTTGTGCTGAAGAAAGGGACTGATGTACTTCGAAAATTACATAATTATGTGTTTTGTCGTGTTTTAATTGTGAACTTTGAGGTGTACATTTCTCTTGTAAATGCCCTACTATCCTCCTTTAGATCTCTAATATAAAATATATAGTTTTGAAATAGTATCAGTTCGAATCTCTAGCACTTTAGCACAAACCAAAAGTAGTAGTACTTAAAGCGCGTGGACTGTGGAACAACTAGCTATTCCTCGTACCTCAGACCATGCGCTCCTTTCTACAGGACAAAAAGCTTCCTCTGTTTCGTTAGATAATTTCCAAATTTTAAAAAATAATAAAAAAAATATCCTGTCCGAACGATAACTATATTGAAATTTTTAGGGACTAGGTAGAATTCGCAGTCAGGAAACTCAAATTAACTTTTTTGACGAACCGGTTGGGTTCACTGACTCTAAGCCGATCCATGCGCTCAACTGCTTCATGACTTATTGGTTCACTCACCTTAAAGGATAAATTGACCTTATGGTACGTAGCTATTATTTTTGGCCCCAAAATTATTTTAAAATATACCATTAATGGCGCTTTAATAAGGAACTTGTTATCTTATAGGTCTACACTTAAGTTTGATTATCTGGATATTTATAACTTATAATAATTATCTGTAATACAAACAAAACAATCTGTTCCCATGTCATTAATTAACCATTTAGATTTTAGGGGGAAGGAAACAAATTCACATTTTTCGCCCTCACAAGAATTGAATCCAGAAATCTCAAACGGCTATTATTAAGATTTCAGGCACGTGAAATATTCATTGACACACCCATAAATTCACTCAGGAGTGAAGGGGGTTGGGAGTATGCATACATTCAAGGCTGAGATAGAATTACATTTATGTATGGGGGTCAATGAGGGTGGCAGAAGGGAGGGTTCATATGTTTTAGTTTTGAAAAAAAATTATATATATAAATTTACCGTCTTGATATATCTTTGTAAAATACAGATTCTTTCATTTAGTCAAATATTGAGTGCACACATTTATAGTTCATGATGATTTTAAAAAAAGATTTAATTTCAACTCATACACAATTATTCATTTTACATATCAATTTAATATATTGTAATGACCATTTTTATAAATTAATTATTTGAAATAAGAATTTGTAAAAATTAAGTATCTAGTATTTTGCTTTCAAAAAAATCAAAGTTGTAAAAATCCCACCAAAAACATTTTCATCATTTTAAATTTTAATAAAATAAATTTGTCATAGTATGTTTTTATTTATTTTTTCCCCAAAACAATCTAAAATTTAATTCCCTTTTATTCAGAAAAATACTATAGATCTTCATAGTTCTAGATATAGGTAAATGTTCTTAAAATAATGAAAATGTATTAAAGTGAAAGTGTTTGATTCTTAGATTGTACTATTGATCTCCATTGGACATTTAGCAATTAATATCTTTAATTACATACTTTAGAGATTTATTTTGGTATTTTAAAAACAAAGTATTTTAAATCATTTTATTAGCAATACAAACTTTATTTTCCTTTCATGGTTGTTTAGAATGAAGGAAAGCTTATGCATTCTCCATTGGATTTGGGAAAGATGAACTGATTTCACTAGTGATCACATTTTTTGGGTGCTCACTATTAAATATAAAAAATTCAAAAGACTAAAAAATCCTCTCAACATCACTATTTAAATAGTTTTCTCATTTGATGGTTTAAATCAGGGGACGGTAATTGGTCGTTCACAATCGATTGGTCGATCTCGCGAATATTTTCATTCGATCACATAAGTAAACTGTAACTTCTCTAAAAATTGATGTTCAATTGAGTCTTCTAAACTCATAAATGTATCAAGAAATTTCAAATAATTATTTGAGTGTGACAAAAATTATCTTGATCGATCATTATCGGTAATGTTATAAGAAAATCATAGGTTTAATATGAAAATGTGAATTTTATTTGTCCTATAAATTTTCTTCTGGAAAGTTTGGGACACAAACGTTTGAGGAAAAAAATTGAAACTAACCACGCAGTCTTTGTTGTCTTCACTGGTCACTTTGGCAATCGAATTCTTTCGGAAAAACAAGAAATTTAAGTTTGTAAGACTCTAACGCCGGGGTACACATGCACTTGCGCTTGATTCCCAAGTTAATACTACATTGAACAGTTACTTACTTGTGGGGAAATGTCACAAAAGATTTTTTTTTCTTCTCTATTGCCCTACACATTTCCCAGCACACATCTTTTGCCTAGACTCAATAAACTCACATGTCAGGTATTCTTATTAATACATTGTTGTGGTTATATAAGAGCTATGATTATCCACAAGGGCCGACGACAATGATACTCTTGAGTAAATTAGCAGGCTGCACAAGGTTTGTTTAAAAACCTCACGGTCGAAAGTATTCATTGGGGTGAGATTGTAAGTGCAGAAATCGCACCGCCTCACTCTAATTTTATTATTTATTTAATTGAAGTACTTGACGTTCACTTTTTGAACCAACTGATTATATCAGCACACGAGAATTTCTATGAGCGAGAGCGAAAGGGCATACTAATTTTGCCGGCAAAGGTATTTTCACATCCCTTCTAAGATTCTTTTACACGCCCACAATCGACATGAGAACCGACGGCTTTACTTACCCTCCGTAGGAAATTGTGCTACGGATCTTTATCGTTCAAGAAAATTCTGTCGACCTCGGCTAGGTTTGAACCCGTAAACAGCCTCACTTCGATCCTTTTATATAAGATGTCTCCACTTCAAAACTGTATAGCCTACCCATGTCGTGTTTTTAAATTCCTTGAACAAATTTTATTTTGAACCGTATTTTTACAATATATGTATGCCCTCGGTTCCTCTTTTTCCTGTGTTTCCAAGGCTAGAAATAATTTCCCCGCCACTCAAATAAATAGTGATGTTTGTCGGTTTATCTAAACTTTTGAAACTTCCTTAGTTTTATGTCGGAAATACTTTTCAAAATCCTGGTGGTGTTTGCCTTTGCTGTTATAATCATTACTATTTGTCTACCGTCGGGAGGCGCTAATGTTGTTTGGGGTGTATGTGTGTCCCCTTGTAGAGATAAGGCTACTGTGTCCCAACAAGACTTGCTCTCAACTCTCAACCAACTCCTATGGTTCAGGTAAGACAGGCCCTGAACAGCCTTCCGTCTGATGAACAATGCCTCTCGATACTTGGGCGACAACTTTCGCCACATTCCTTTTGATATTAGCAATTGTCGATGACGAATTAGGAAACAAGATATGTAAATAAACTATAATTTACTTTATTTTTTTATATATAATATCCTGTCACTTTCATTATTTACTCTGAGCAACCACCCACATTTCTAACAAGTACACAGCATTAATAAACCGCTGCAGCGGCGCATGGACTAAAGCGCTACTCTCGCAGTAGACTAGACTGTCAGTGACGTGGAAATCGTTGTTCGACCCCATTCGGGTGCACTGATGGTGGTTTTTACAAAATGGTTTCCCACTCTACCTCCACGCAAATGTGAGTACACTTTCTCTAAATTCAACCTTCCTCAACCCTAACCATTAGCGTACATAAGCGTACTACTCAAATGGTTAGTAAGACGCATTGTTAAAAAATATATATATTTAACACAGCAATAGGGGACATCTGATTGCCAAACCCTTCCTTCACCTCTGACAAGACGTGTATTAATCACAACTTGTGAATGTGAGGAATGCCAGGCCTCTACCGTGGTTCGGATCCCACGTTAAACTGTAGGTCCTCCATT
Source organism: Timema bartmani (assembly GCA_902151455.1). Lineage (NCBI taxonomy): Eukaryota > Metazoa > Arthropoda > Insecta > Phasmatodea > Timematidae > Timema > Timema bartmani. The sequence continues at coordinate 140,489 of CABFWB010001369.1, read as the reverse complement.
TCATCTCACAATCACCCTAACATTACACATTAACGTAAGTGCGTATAACCCGAACAGGTAGTAAGACGCGGTGATGATAATAATAATAGGGGACACCCACCTTGTCAACATGTACACGCCAACAAGTGAATGTTTAATTTTTTTTATTTTCCTAGTTATCAAATACTTGGAGTAGCAAGGTACACTTTATAAAGTTTACTATCTTCCATTTTGTGGCCTGTTTTCTGCTCTTTCACAAGTCACCACCGCTGGCAATCCAATTATATAAGTAGATATTCAAACAAACCTTAATAAAAGTCATTCCAGGCCAGTTATCAAAAAGTAACTCTTTTTAATACCTACTTAAATAATAAATTTAAACTGTGCGTAACCTAATACAGCATAATGTTATTTTCATAAAAATACACAAGAGGTATGACGTTAAAATCAACCACTTGTTTTACAAATTTTATTGAAATATCTGCAGTATATTATTCATTTCAGGAAACCTACATACAATGTAACAATAACATTACTATGATACAGTTAAGTGTTTGTTTTAAAATAAATGAGTTTTTTTTATTGGATGTGAAGTTGTTTCGATATGGTGATGTCTTTCCATTGTTGTGAAGCATCATATCATGGGCACATGCATGTTTAGTATGAATTAGTATGTTCATTGTGCAGAATCAAGCTTTATACATTTACTTTAAAGTCGGCTCTCTTAATTAGCAACAATGTGTTATTTTACTGAACCCATCCCTCAATTATGTTATATGTGTGTGTTGAAATTCTGGTCAGTTAACACACCTTATTGTAATTTATTGCATCAATGAATAGGTTAATATTTAAGAGCCTTTAAAACGGGAGGGATTTTGTCGCGCGAATCTTTCTCGCATAGATATATATTGGTTCAAATGAGAGGAGTCACAAAAGGAGGAGAAAAATATAATCATGCAGCAAAATTCCTGCACAACCAGTCTATAACAGCCACATACTTTTATATCTGCGGCAAAATTATTTGACGAGCAGCAAAAAAAAATGCTGCACATTGACGTTGAGATACATCGACACAAATGCAGGATTCTCCCTCCCCCATGTGAAAAAAACATCAGATTGTTGAAATTAGCAAACATTTTAATTTATTAACTTTATTTTGTCAACGGTTTTTGTAAGTTTAAGATAAGTTATTAAATTGCTATATATAAGTAATATTTATGATTAACTTAGGAGTCTTCAATAATTAGACCTTACAATATGAACAAAATATATGCAGTAGCTTAGCAAATATACTTTAGGTTGAGTGTTATAAATTAAATTGAAAATTGTCTTAATTTGCATTCATATAAATAAATCTGAATTGAAGTGCCTTCCATAAAACCAACAAAAGCCATGTTTAGAGGCCTACTTTTTTTTAAAACAGAATAAACACAAAACAAAGAGAGACACATAAATATATCAAGCCATGCTTACTGATTTGTCAGCAAGTTTAACTCTTCCTTTTCATAAAGAGTGATAATTTGTGAGAATGAGGAGCAAAGTGGTATAAGTCACTCCACATATCTATTTGCTCTTTGTTCAAATTAGTAAAACACTTTGCTACTATCACAACTTATTTATTTTAGTGAGAGTTCTGCCTGGCATTATCTTCCAGCTTTAAAAATAAAATAAAATGTACTAGCCAATTAAAAAAAAACTATTATAATTTTTTTGTTTTGTAATATTTTTCTCTGAGACTCACAAATTAATTGGTTTTTAGTCGCTTTGTTTTCTAAAGATTGGAGCTTTAGTTGGCTAAAGAAGTTTTTGTCCTTGCCCTTGACACTTTTTTTCTTTATTTATGACCTACAGATAACACCCACAACTTGAATATTTCCCATACTGTTAAGAGTCTAACTTTTTAACACACCAAGGCACTTCTATAGTTACCTTGGACAGGCTAATGTTATTATTTGCTTGCAAAGAAACTTGAATTTAAAATATTTGAATTAAAGTGGTTGTTGTTTTTAAAGATTTAAAGTAGGAATTGTTCATGTAAATGGATTGTAAGTACTTATCATATTTATTAAGAAAAAATACTCCCGATTTAGTTTATGCCTTCTCATAAACTATTAAATGAACAATTAAAGGTATGTTTATTTATTATCATAAATAAGATTGTAGTATTTATGACCATTCTTGTGTGTGTGTTGTGTTGTGTGTGCATGCGTGCATGCATGTGTGTGTGAATTTTTCCCATTCCAAGTCTATGGGTAGGCCTGGTAATTATTTAGAATATATAAGACATTGAGTACATTTTGTTTTTAGGAAAAACAACATCTTCTCAGAAGTATCAATGTTTTCTAGACATCAAAATTAATCAATCAATTATTTAGATCCATCTATATAGTGAATACAAGAGTCGAATTAGAGATGATAATTGTTATATCTCGATGTGTGATATTGCTTGTACCTACACTAAGGTATTTTCATATATCTAATATTATTAGGTATTTTTAAACTTGTAGCTCTTTAAGGTGGTGATTTTGGATGCACGAGAAAAGGCCCGTGTTTTTGAAGTTTTCATAACAAAACATTTATTTTGGCCAAAATTAATTTAATAACTCTCCAGTTTAATTTTCTTCACCTGGTGATATCAACAGTTGTTGAATATCTATCATGGTCATAGTGACATTAGATGACAAACTTTTTAAATTAACAGAAAAAGTTACCCGCCTCGGTGGCGTATTTAGCTAACGCGCTAGTCGTGTTGAGCTCGACTGCCGAGGACGGGGAGATCGAGGTTCGAATCTCGGTCGGGTGAACTGTGGGGGAGGGGGGGGGTGTTCCTAAATGGTTTTCCACTCTCCCTCCACGCAAATGCGGGTTCACTTCCTCTATATTCAACCTTCCCAATTCCTAACCCATTAGAGTAATTAGTACTTAAGCGTATAACCCAAACGGGTAGTAAGACGCGGTGCTAAATAATAATAATAATAATAATAATAATAATAATAATAACAGAAAAAGTTGTCATTAAATCCCAGGACACCCTTGACAGATATTCAACAACTGTTGATATCACCCTGTGAAGAAAATTGAACTCTAGGTTTCTACTGATTTAATTTGACCAAATAAAGAAAAGTTTTGCTATAAAAAAAATTTCTCATGTCCCCTACACTCCTACTTTGACATTAATGTTTGTGTCAAATATATATTAGCATGTTATTTTCATATTTTAATAAAACAAAACGATTTGTTTAAAATAAGTTAAGAAAAAAAATATTTATCACAGATGGGTTTAGAATATTGTTACCTATAATTAAAAGACAGTAAAAAGTTAGTACGATACACCAATTTAAGGGTCAGCCTACCACTTTTGATTTAATTTTAACAGCATTTATATTTTATTTGATGTTTTGTTGGAAAATGGCTTTGATTTCTGAAACTTACTTGTCATAGATTTATAAACAATACTGTTTGAAACCTACACAATATTTTCATGGCTATATCAACCACCTTGGCGTTTTTATTGAAGTTTTACTACCCAATCGCTAAACTTTAATAAATTTGTGAAACCTATTTATGCAAATATTGTAGAAGGTGATTAAAAATTCTTTTTATGGTGACAAATTGATAATTTTAGAAAGTAAGTAATTTTCTCACAAAAAAATAAATTGCTAAATATAATTCAAATAGGGAAGGCCTTAAAGAAAATATAGAACTCAAGTTTTCTTAGAAAACATTTAATCTCTATAACATCAAATCATTGCTTTGCCGTTTAGTAAATAGTGTTACACGATAATTATTATAAGCATTGATAGTTTTTAAATTGTGTTTCAAATTGTTTTTTCATTCAAATTAAATGTAAAAATTAAGCTCAACATAATAAAGGTACCCTTAAGTTAGTAATAATTCAACTATTGGATAATTTTAAAATTCATAAGTTGAATTCAGTATTGAGACTTTAATATTTAAATTATATTTCCAGGAGGTGCATGACTATATATTGAAATGCATGTTAAAATATAATACGCTGCTCAATGTTGATACTGTTGGGTTTTTTTTGTTCAACTCGTTTCTGTTCAACGTTCCAGTGATGTCAGGCAAGAAAAAAAAATTACTACCTCTCCCTTCTCCTTCCATCACTACTCTCCTCTCTTGTGGTTGTGGTGGCGTACAGTGATGGATGTTTTAATAGGTGTTCACACTTGTGGCGTGCCATTTTATGTACAACTGTTTGTTCAAACTGTTCCTTTTTAATTGTGGTATTGCATATATTGATTTTAGAATCTACATAGGTCAATTATTGTGCTTTTGTCTAACTTTACATTGTCATGTTGAAGTCTCTGTAACATAACTTAAGCAATATTTAAAATCAGATCTACATCGGAAGAATTTTTGTTAGAATATGTAACAAATATATGTAGCGCATAGAACATAACAAAAAATCCTTATATTTATCTACATGGTCATATCATGGAGACTGACTTTATAGACTATCTATGATCCTGATATGAATAACCTTTAAGAAAATACAAGAATATATTTTTTATCTTATACGAATATATTTAATAAATAACTTTTGTAACTATCAACTACAGTTCTTCCTTCCAAAATTTTACTATATTTATTTTTGAAACCATCAGTTAACTTTCTTCACATGTCAATCTGAATAAATGTACATAAACCCTTACATAAATTGAATAAAAGAAATGATACTTCCTATCAGCGTGCGCAGGGGTGTGGCTGATGGGTGTGCCAGCTGGAAGACAAAAGCGGGGCACGATTAAAGCCCTTTGTTCGATGAATGGGATTAGAGAGGTTGTAGGATGAACTCAAGCCTACATTAACCAATACCCTTGGAATATCCATCAAAGTAGTTTTTAAAAAATATTAGTTACTTTGTTCTTTTTTCCTCCAACATTTCCTGTTTTGTTTTTTTGTGGCTAGTGGCACTCTTGCCACCCTCGCTGCGCACGCCTATGATATTACCTAACCCTCCAATATTAAACTAGGGCCCCATACTTTTGGCATGAATGTTGATGTATTGAATACCCAATCTATTATATTTGATAGCTAAAGTTATAGCCACAACTAAATAATCATATTCTTTAAATTGAAAAATGACACTTGGGCATGGGAATCAAATCCGGGACCTTTTATTTGTATGTCAATTCTCTAACTACTGAGCTATCCCATGCTCAGGGTCATTCTTCACTCTTATTTTAAGGCAGAGTCTTTGATGGGCGTGTGTAAATCGTCTGTTACAAATGTGTGATCTATCAAGAACATGAGATATCAGATAACATATGAGCTTAATTGATCACACATTTGTAGCCGACGACTTCCGCACGTCCATCACAGACTCTGACATAAAATTTGAGTGAATAATGGCCCTGGGCACGGGACAATTCCTGGATAGCTCAGTGGTTAGAGCATTGGCGTACTAAACCAAAAGTCCTTGGTTCATTTACCTTGAACAGGTATCATTTTTCAATTTAAAGAATATGAATGTTGAAGCGTGCTTCCAGAGACATTTGACAGATTTTGGTTTGAATATTTATATATTTAAAGTCTGTGTGGCGCTTGTGTGTAATCAATTTGGGTGATGGGAACAAACAAAGGTTTTTGCTTGCAATATTTAGTTGTGCTCTTTTTTACTATGGCAATTCTTTTCTACCCTTTAAACTCAAGAAACGCTTGAAAAAAACTTTATATTAATTTATGTAAGGTGACTGCACATTTCTCAGAAGGTGCTGTTGGTGTGAATATTTGTGTGTTGCTGTGTGATATATTTACAGACTTTCGACAAGACTTTGTTCAGTTGGTATTTGATGGATTAAATCAACTTAATGCCACAGAGGAGAATGGCTATGTTGATTTTTTTCATGCACTTGATATTTGTAGGGTTCTTTTAGAATAACTTATTCATTTATCTTTGTTTGATGTTGGCCAATTACTCATTGTTGTAGATCATTGTTTATGCTTATCTTATTTCAAATCAAAATCGAAAACATTTTCTTTCCCGATTTTGAAACTTATATATTTACTATACATGGTAACTAAGACAAAGGGGTTTTTTTTTCAAACTAATGAACTTAAAAATATTATTTCAATCAAAGATCCTTAATATAAAGGTATTAACGTTATATTTTATTATCTTAGACATTTATAGATATAGTAAAATGTAATTTTTTTATTTTTACTAAATTTAAAGGTGAATAAAACAGTTTGTATTTTAATATATTAAGACAAAAATAAAAATAAGCCCTAAGTCTAAAAATAATTTAGGATATGTTTCTTACAAAAAGTTTAAACCAACTTATATGATTACCTTGTTTATTAAACACCTAAGACTCGTATAAAACTACACATATATAACTTAATTCATATATATATAACTAAGAGCAGTGAGTACTGTACTTAACGAAACTTAAAGTTTGACACCATCTTTGATTACCTACCACAAATATTTAACAGTAGGCTTTGTTTGGTTTTCTCAACAGCTCGTAAGCAGGAGATCATAAAGATGACTGAACAGCTTATCGAGGCCATCAACATTGGGGATTATGAAGCATACACGTGAGTATATACACTATTTTATACTTCCCTGTTCATTTTAAACCTCTATAACACGACTGTCAGGACAGTTGCAACTCTGGTCCCTGCAGCCCTGATTACGTAGAAGATGTATTATTATTATTATTATTATTATTATTATTATTATTATTATTATTATTATTATTATTATTATTATTACTATCAGCACCGCGTCTTACTACCCGTTCGGGTTATACGAACTTATGCTCATGTGTAATGGTAGGGGTGATTGTGAGATGAAATGGAGTACCTACAGTTTAACGTGGGATCCGAACCACGGTGGTAGGCCTGGCATTCCACACATTCACAAGTTGTGATTAATACGCGTCTTGTCAGAGGTGAAGGAAGGGGTTTGGCAGTCAGATAAATCTGTGACGGAACTGAGGATTGAACGCCGGACCCCCAGAACAGAAGTCTGGGCACCTTACCCCTACAGAAGATGTAATTTTTATCCCAACTTGTGTTAACAAGGGTGGTTTTATTTACATTGCGTTTACACAGTCTTCTGCCTGGGGAATATTTTCATGATTGTGTTCTAAAGTTGAGTCGAATACACTATTTTACGAATCTGAATCTTGGAAAAAATTATGATCTTGAGTATAAATATAAATATAGTGGAAAAATATGAAATACAAATAGTAACTGAATGTTAACATCCTTTCTTATAATCCATTCATTATAACATTCATAGTTAAGTGTTAAATTACTGGCCTGGGGTCTGGTTGTTAAGATACTACTTTGATTATAATTGGTACTGAACTACCAATAAGCTGTATTATAGCTCTAAAACAAATTTCACTTGAAGAATTGAAGAAAATTCAGGATTTGAGTTTTTAATCTGAAATTTTCTTTAATCACCGAATATCCTTAAGAATTTGAGGGATTATAGGGCCCCATCCTTAGTTGAAACACTTTATGGGGATTAGAGTATATATCATACATTTTTAAAAAAACATTTTTTTAGCAGAGTAAATAATATGTTTTGAATAATTACCCTTCAAACAATATTTCAAGAGTGTTTGGATGAATAAATCTTCTTTTAAAATTAAAATAATAATTATTAAAAAATTATTGAAAAATCAGTGCATGTTATTAATGTGTTAATATAATATACTCAAAAAAGACTTTAAATTGAACCACAGCCCACCAACAAAAACCTAAATACTGAGCGTACTAGGGCTTGTTGTTGGAAAGGGGAGGGGGGGGGGGTTGATTTGTTTTTAAAAGGCTCCTTCAAGTATAAATTTAATAATTTTAACTAATCAAGATTTTAATTTATAATAACCTTAATAATAATAATAATAATATTGCTAGTTTATAAAAAAATCATTTAGATCAATATGTATAATAATAAAAAGAGGAATTAAAAGAAAAAATGCAATTTTGATAAACAAATTTGTGATTTTAATACATAAAACTAAATGTCACTGTCACAATAAAAGTAGTAAATATGTACATGGGCCTAAAATGTTTT